>LOND01006994.1:0-10266 GCA_014220965.1 Paragonimus kellicotti
CCCTAGCTTCAACCCGATGCTACTTAAATAACAGTGGGTCGGCAAGGATGTGGCAACGTGACTGTTTCGCGTCAAGCAAAAGCCTCATGACATCTCCAGATACAACCCCCTTGCTAACCCCAAGTCTTCTCGTCGCTGTCATCGAACGGGCACTAAAAGCTCAAGTTCGCGACAGTACTCCACGTGGAAGACTTTTCTCTTCTCCAACGCAATCCAACCAAACACTGTACAGGACTACAATTAACGGGTGTAATATTCTTGCTAGTAATGCAAAGGGAGATCTTCAGTTTCGACTCACCTGTAACTTCATCGAAAACCCCAAGTCCTTTCACCGCTCAACTTCCTTCCTTGCCAGACCTCGCGTTAACATCGCAACCCCTGCATTCAACGAACACACAACAACAAGTAACTTCGAAACAGCTGAGCCTATTGCTGCCACTATTGCACGACATTTGCTGCTTACCCGAAAGTTTTTTCTACCTCTTTCATTAAACCACGTTCCTCGCACAGATCTATCTCCCTCCCCTCCAGCATAGGCAAACTTAAGGTTCTAGGCTTCAACGAGTCCTCGGGTGTTGATAAAACCGTAAGCACGTTCTGAAGGCCATGTATCGTGTCTCTCACTTCCTTTTCTCTTAGATCTTTATGAACACTCCACGGACGCCAAAGAAATACCTTCTGATTGAAAGTTCTCCGTTATCAATCCGCTGTTTAAAGGCGGAGTACATCGAAATGTCGTCCACCCGCATCCCCTTCCGTCATGTCAAAGGTGACGGAACTCTTTATAAGCAGCGCGTTTCGTGCTCATCTATGTACCGCCAGATATTCACACCCACACAGCGTTCGACACAGTCATTCGCGTGTCACCAGACTCATTCTTGTCATGGCTGACTGGACGCAAGCCGCCAACCTCGGTCTGGGTGTCGATGTCATCTACTCAGATTCGGCTAAGGTCTTCGGCAGAGTCTCCCTTTTGCCCTTCTTTTCCAAACTTTCCCAATTCGGTTGTTGCCCCTTTCCCATCTCCTGGGTAAGCCATCATTTGTCCGATGGACACTTCCACGTACGTGTTGGCGGCATATTGTCCACCCCTCGTTTGACTGCAACGGGAGTCCCGCAAGGTAACTGCTTTACGCAGACGACCTCGAAAGTGCAGCGTCGCATTAACTTCATTGGGGTTCTCATTACCTTGCAGACTGACCTCAGTACTTCATTCTTGGTCTGTGGCCAATGTTATCTCCTTGAACCTGTTCATTTGCAAACTCCTTCATCCTTGGTGCACGGTTCGACATTTACCACCTGGGTTATGTCGCCGTAATTCAGGTATCCAGCGAAAAAGAGTTGGATTCTATTATTTCGAGCCACCTTTCCTTGTCGCACAATCGCTGTTTCCTCGAACCACTCGTGAGGTCTTGTCGTGGAGTACTATTCAGAGCACTGGGGCTGACTGAGAGTTCACCGCTTACTCAAAACAGCTTTAAACTTGTGCGCTGTTTCCTTGGACTTGAAGTTCAAACTTTATCTTCATATCTATTCAGTAACACTCTTTGTCTAGAGGATGTTCAACGACGTGCTGCGGAGCATATGCGAGTTCAGCTACCCTGACTTCTCTGTCTTACCCCGAGCGTTTGCTGTCGCTTGTGCTGCTTCCATTCTACTGATCTCTTCAGGATGAACTTCGTGACATCGGACCACCGAATATTACAACAATCGGGCGCAATAACTTCCCATCCGGTGTACGCCAAAGCATAATGACCTGCCAGCGCCTCCGCCTGTGCATTTGCCGTTACTGCATCCCGAGTCTCTCCGTGGGTTGTCAGTATGCCTGGTATTTTCTTTTGTTCTTCTTTGCAATAAGACATCTAGCCCCCTAGTTCCGGTTTAAACGTATTAGTTCTCAAAGTGTTTTCCACTTAGGCACTGAATGAAGCTCTGTGTAGTTGGTTGGGGGAATTGAGGATAGTGAGAACAAGTAGCAAGTCATCCCACAGCCCTTTGCAACCCAAGCTCTTCTTCATAATGTTAAGTGTACAATACTAGAACGGTCGTTGTCTTCCATAGTTGAACGACCTTAAGTAAGACGTTCGCTTTCCGTCAATGACATGGCAAGATCACAGTGGCATTCTCGAGGCTGTGCGAAATGCACGTCTTATATAGGTGTTTTTCGTCCGAGGTGAAACTTTTCAGAGAGCCGCGTGATCTGCCTACGGGTCCGGATGACCTTCCTGGTATTAGCCTCAGCGTTTGTCGAGCTACAGAAGTATGGAAAACGAATATTTCCAAATCTCGTTCAACAGAGGTAGACTGAAGAACAATACCTTAAAAATAGTGGTTGGTATTAGACGCGGGGCGGATGTGCAATAACTAGCACTTCTTGAAGTTACATCGAGAGTGCTGAAAACGCTGAAGACAGCGTATAAAACACTTTGTAGATGAACAAAACTCTCGCGAGTTTCGACGTCGTAACGAGCTGACACCATCAACAAATGGTAACAGAGGAAAAGAAATTGAAAAGATTACGTAGTTTATGATAATGATAGGATATCCAAGGTTGACGCCATGAAAAACTCCACTGCGGCTCAAATGAAAGTTTAAGGAACAGAAGTTGACGCGAACACGGTGACAGCAATAGGTAAGATAAGAGAAAAACCCTGAAGCGATCTGTCGTACATATCAAGGTGGTGTGGTTTGTGGAGTAACGTGGCGTCGTTTACTCAATCAGACGCGTCATCAAAGCTAGTTATGCGACATTCACTTCTGTTAGACTGGTATTCCATATCCAAAATGCTTGCAAAATATGAACGCCGTCTACATAAGCCATACTCGGCATTGGGGGGGACAGTTTTGACAGATAAGTAGATAGAAAGGGCACAATACAAAAGTGATTGAAGTACGTTGGACGTGTTGTTAAAAGATGCGAACGGTCTGTAATTGATAGGATGATTACGCGATCACTAACTAACGTCAGATTTGGAGGATTCATATTCACAGGTGACTGTGTAAGCGATATTCTCTGACGGCTAGCAGGCTGTTCGACACCTCCTAGTGGAATAAAGGACGAGAATTGCTCTTCATCAAAGGAACCATCCCTGAAACAACGCAACCTATTTAGCTTGGTCGGTGGAGAATTGCCTATTGTGCGTATTCCATATTAAAGCTGAAACTGTGCATCATGCTATAAAAGATTGTGTCAGCTCGACACCGTATCAATCAAAGGGCATGTTAGTACATCCTGCTTCCACATAAATAAGACTTGAAGGATTCGCCGGCTACTCATCGCTGGCTTTTGATATGAAGATAGTAGGCATACAGAGGTAAAGAAGTTCAAAATAAGCGACAGGTCGATTTTTCAGCCTTTGCGGATAAAAGAAGCGGTCCTCGTTAATCACAACCGTACACTGACTTCGAATGCAAACAAAGTACTCCTGAAGACCATGGTCCAGATATCCGCTTGTACTGGAACATACTGATTGTACGACGGCATGTTTGACAGGCAGTTCTTTGGGATTTAGCCACGGACCGCGGTGTGCGAAATTCAACGGTTGAGTGTATCAGCAACTTTGGACACAGAAAACGGAGCAGGATTGTCCAGTGCCTTCTGAAGTCAGGAAGATGGGATGAGGTCTGAGACTTTCCGAGTTCATTTGTCCAGAATATTCCTGATGATTGCTGATCCTATGAACGAGCTCAGCACTGCTGATAAAGTTGGACTCGATGAAAGCGTAGTAGTTTCATCCATTTCGATGTTATCGAATCTCAAGTTCTCCATAGCAAAAAAGTAATTTGGTTTAAAGATGTCCTAGCCGGTTGGACACAAGTGGGTCCGGTTAGGTTCGAGGAAATCTCTCGGTCTAGGGGATGTGCCAATACTGAACTTCCGAAGCCCGCACACAAGCCGGTGGAAAAATGGATTTGGGGTTACTGAAAGTCTGTATCACAATGAAGTGAAAGTATCCCGGTGAATTCATCCTTTCTAGCCCCGTAATGGTTAGGTTATCATGATGGAAGTCAAGAGACGGAAGACTATGAAGTGACTCAACATTTTAAAAGTTCGAGATGGTAAATATAATGGAGCACCGGATAATATGCAATCGGCAAAACAAACATTTGCTGAATTGCGAGCGATCTCATCACGTTTCCAAAAAAACAGTCATTCACGGTTGCGCTAAAGAACAGGGTGTTATCTGCCTCGCAATAAATTTGACAATACCGCGAGAATTTCTTTGGGTTAGCAAAAAAACAGAGCGGCTGTCACTCCCGGAGGCCTACCGATACGTTGAGCTGTGCTTAGCCTAATTGCAACGTCTATCGGCATACCGGCGCCAAGATAGTCTCGTCTGTAACGCAGCAAGCGTCTAATAAACACTGAACCCGCTGACCAGCCAATTCTGTTGTGAAAAGACAGTCCTTCGTGCGAGTTTACCACTAATATGACGCTGGATTGCGGAAAATATTAGAATGTTGGTTAGAAGAAAAACAAACTCCAATATTAAGTCAACCAAACTTTCGGAGTCCCAGAACACGGCTAAGCACAACGATTTACGTAGTGGTGAAGCGATGAGGCGTTAGCAAAGCCAAGGGCTAGGTAAACAAAGGTTTAGCAATAGGAAGCGCGAACGGAATGACCGCACGGGAACGAGGTTCGAAAAGTAAACGGTACTAGGACTTAGTGATATACTGAACTGAGCAATCGTCGGGAGACAAATTCGTCGCAAGCAGTTCGAATGTAAGAACAATCATTAACAAAAGGAAAATGAATGATGGCGGTGGATGTGGTCGCCAACTCCCCATTCTGCACGCTGCCGTCTTCGCACACTTAACATAGGCAGCAACCTCAACATAATGCTCGAGGTACCGGCATCTTTATCATCGCATTTATCCAGGCATTTCTGGTGACGGCTACCGTTTATCCCTATGGGTGCATATGTGACCGGTTCTTTTGGATGCTGCCACATACCTTCAGGGGCAGCGAATAACTGACTGTCTTTACGACTTACTACAATTGCGTGCTAACTTGTCCCTCTCACCTCCGAGTTCTTCATCCTCTCGAAGTCTCGTTTTCTCCCCCCGCATAATCTACGTCGAACGGGGCCACGAATTTCGGTGAACCAGTTGGTTTTGACCAGCTTAGGACGCACCCTACGTTAAGCCCCGCACATCGCTAGCCTGGTACGTTCTTCACGAATACGGCGCTGCAGCACAATAATTAAGCAAATGGTGTTGATCACTTCATGGCTCAGTCCAAGACATAATGTCACCGGCATTCTGCTGGACTGGGGTGTTCGTGATAACAAACCCGTGGATAACACACAGGCAGACGTTCGCCGTCTTCGTTGCATGTACCAATGTCGTAGGATCTGGGGAGTCCCGGTCAGGCGGCAGAGTCACTTCAAACGAGCGCTTCGAGTTTAACCACAACAAACAGTCGGTCGATCACTGGTATCAAGCAGACCGTACCTAACAGCTGATCCCGGACCTGTTCCTTTGTCCTATAAGCGTGAGTCACATTTTGACCATAAACAGCGGGCACTATGGAAGACACAAATCGATCGGCTTTCGGGCGCACAGACGTGATTTGACTGTTGACGTCCCGCGGTTCCCCTACGAACAGGAACAGCAACGACAAAACAGACTCCATACTCTCGTACGCTTTTGGCCAGTTTACCCATGCAGTAGAACGTGTAACCAGATTCAGCCAATCGGAGCCTCCCTTGGTCTGCATGCCTTTTCTCACTTTAGGCCCAGTCCCATGGCTGTCAGGCTGGTGCGGCTCTCTGACCATCCGACGTTCCATCAGATCAGGAGCGTACCCAAATTCCATGTCTCGACAGACAATATACCGTTTCCACGAGCGTTTATCAGGCTGATATGTGAGACTTCAGAGTAAGCTTATGACTGTGGTCCGACATATGGGACGAAAGGATACTGGTTGTTCTTGAACAGCATCACCCGGAACCTTAGACTGAAAAATCTGACGTGCGAGGCAACAGAATGAGGGATATTCTTAGAAGATCCCTGCTCCTGGTCCATGTCGAACCCTTGACCTCGCTTTACACTGAAGGGTCTAACCCAGTATTGTATGCACCGTTGAATAACTAGGATTCCTTTTTGTTTGGGTCATAAAAACTCGCTTGATTCCCTGCCAATTATTACCATATGTCACTTGGAATTACACCTAGCGTTTCATGATTAGTGTATGTTTGCATTAGCTATTTGACTCCGTTGGGACGAATAATAGCCCACTGGTTTCTACATAAGTTAAATGTTAGGTACAATTGGCTTTGTTCGTAAATTTTGACGCTACCTTTTTCTACCCGCTCCATTTAGTACGCGATGAACAGCAAAACCTCAACTGTAAGTATACTGCTGCTGTACAGTTATGAGGGCGTGTTTCGTTGTTAGAATCGAACCAATCATTACTCTGCCGTTCAAACCCATTAGCGCGACTGTTTTGTATCCGGCTGTTCCTTTTTGATCCATCTGTAGTGTGTTGAACAAAGGGTGGCGTAAGCCTTAGTCAACACCACCCTGCGGATCAAAGCGGCACAAATTCTTCACAGTCAATAAAGGCAGCTACTTCAGTGGACATTAATAAGAACTGTACAATCGTGAAGACAACATCTTGATTTTCTTTGGGTACAACAGTTCGTGTTAACTCTTCATTAATTCGTTGACTTTTAAAATATGATTTCAGAGTGGAAGTGGTGCGATGAATTACTTTTTACTCACTTTCGAATATTTCTCACAGTAAATGTTGTTGTACTTCGAAAAGTTTGCAACAGCATTTCCTGTTTAAATGTGTAGTGAGATCACCTTCAACGTCCCAAGATCCCAAACTCCCTGCGACATGAGAATCTTTTTATTAGTACTGCCGTCCCTGTTCCCATTACCATAGGGATGCAAATTCACACACATCTATCTCAAAACCAAGGTAGTGTGTGTGGGTGATAGTGCAGCTATACCGATGGTCAAATAATGACTTCACGTCATCTTCATCACTGCTAGCTGCATGACATGAAGTAGCCACGTCTCAGCCATTGCAACTGGGAACGCCGACCCGAACAGCACGACGCTCATTGGAACGCAGAAGGTCGGCCGGAGTCCCCGTTGACATTCGTCCTTGTTGGCGGCCGGCGTGCGGTTATGCTGAAGGCTACCTCACGTCCACTCCCTTAGTGCCTTTATTTGCCACATTGAAGCCTGCTTATTTTGAAGCGAGTGGATCTCTAGATTAATTTTGTTTGCAGATTCACCGTCTTCTCGTCACGACTTCTGAGGAAACCTGGGGTTTGCGAACCAAAGCGCAGGGAACTGGCTTTGCGTTAAATTTTTGCCGTCTGATGAGCACGAGGCAACTTATTTCTCCTTGACATAAATGGTTCACCGTGCACTTTCGGAATCTTAACGTTGACTTCCACTTTACATCGAATGTTTTGCAACATGTATATATTTGAACTGTTATTATACGGTGAGGATCGACGAGCTGTGTTGAGTTATCTGCATGTAACCACTACGCAAAGGGCCTACGTTATTACGTTACTCATCTTATAAATGCTTGCTTTAGGTTCACAGTCACTGGAGTGAGAATAACGATCTGTGAATATGACTGGAATTATTCTGAAATTATTGCTAGAATGAAATCAGCCATGCGTCGACTTTGCACTCACATCTTTAACTCCTCCACATAATCTGCTTTGCCCCACACGTGTGTGATTACTCATCCAGTTCAACGCCGACAGACGTCCATGGACAGCGGTGGGTAGTTCCGGTCATCGGGACGAAGTAATGATTGCAGCATTATGATCAATTTTTGAATGGAGCATAAATAATTTTCCAGGACGCATTTTAGGATTTCGTATCAGTCGGTCCCATATTTCTCCTTGAAGGCCCATCTGGGCTCGCCTTAATTAGTGTCTCGGTATACCGCCAGCCCACCCCAAAATAAACACTGTTCTTGTGAGTCCCCGGTTGCCCGAGGTTTCTCACGATAACTTCGGAAAATTCACCATATTCGAAACTGAAATAGCAAAGGGATGTGCTAGCTACCCGGGCGAAAGAGGTTATTCCTCGGATGGGAATAACAAAAATCATGGAGAGCACACTTATGGTCCAAGGCGGTGATTTCGGAGACAACCTTTCGGCTACGGGTGCAACTACGGACGCCAGTGTGAGAGAATTCCGAAGGCGTATGCACTGTGTCAAAAGTGCAGTGACTTCAAATAACCCAGGTGAAGTACCCTCGTGACGGTCAACTGAACACTACAAACATTCCGGTTTATACTGCAAACAGACTGCAACGTTGGGCGACAATGTTACTCGCTTATGACTTTAATATTCAATACCGGAACACGCTTGATTTTGGCAAAGCCGATGCCTTGTCACGCCTAATCAACTCGAAGGAAGCAGAATCTGACGACTCCATCATTGCGTCAGTCACTATTGAACCGGAGGTTCGTCAAGTCCTCTTCGACGACATAAGAGCCCTACCCGTTACTGCTATGACCATCAAGAACTCAACGAATCACGACGAAGTCTTACAGAAGGTGATGCACTATGTGCGTACAGGGTGGAGTAAACACAGCCTGGACTCCAATATCCGGCAGTTTTTTCATAGACGTGACTCCCTCTCCATTATCGACGACTGTCTCATGTTTGGTGACCGGGTCGTCGTGCCACAGGTGTTACGCAACAAAGTACTGAAGCAGTTTCATACCGGCCATCCAGGTATCAGCCGAATGAAAGCCCTCGCGCGCAGTTATGTATATTGGCCACAGATGGATTCGGAAATTGAGCGGTTCTGTCAAAGATGCGAAGGATGTCAGTTAGCAGCTAAAGCACCCCCGAAGTGTCCGTGGCAACCGTGGCCAGACGCAGAAAAACCGTGGCAACGTCTTCATCTGGATTTTGCGGGGCCAGTTAATGGTCAATACTACATGATCTTGGTCGATTCATTCACCAAGTGGCCGGAGGTTGTTCCAATGACAAACCCGAACTCTATATTACTGATATCACAGCTCAACAAGTTATTCAACTGCTTTGGCATTCCAGAAATTATTGTATCGGATAATGGATCACAATTCACATCCGCAACCTTCCGGACATTTTGCGAGCATCATGGCATTCAGCAAAAATTCTCTCCCCCGTATCACCCACAATCTAACGGTCAAGCTGAAAGGTTCGTGGATACTTTCAAGCGGGCGTTACTTAAGGCCGAAGGAGAAGAAACTCCAGCAGATGTCATTCAGCATTTCTTGAGTGCCTATCGCACTACACCTAATCGCAATACACCCGGAGGAATCTCGCCAGCTGAATGTATGTTCGGACGGAAAATACGCACAAGGTTCGACAATATTAGACCCTCATCACTCACATCCGCCAACGAAGAAGTACACAGGACAGGTTACGCACAACGCATTCGGTGTTTCAATATTGGCGACCCAGTGCTTGCACGAGACTACCGAGGTCAAGATAAATGGACACCTGCCGTAATCTCAAAACGTAAGGGGAAGGTGATCTACGAAGTCAGTGTTGGGGAAGACATCTGGAAAAGACATATCAACCAGTTACGGCGGAACCCTGGCCTACTTCCGATCAAACCAAACTCAAATTTATTACACTGGGACATTCTATTAGACACCTTCGAATTGGAGAAAAAGGCTGACATGCAGCTGTCAAACTTCGGCCAGACAACACCCGTTCCTTTTCCTCATAGTCGGTCCAAACGAACAAGGAAACCCGTGAACCCCCTACAAGTGAATCCAAGATGTCAGTCCTATGACACACCAAAAAAGGGGAGGTGTTAGCAGACGAATTCATCGGAACAAACTAATCAGGCTAGCGGTGACGGCTGACGAAATCACTCGTCATAGTAACCCAATAGGACCACCGGTGACGGCTGACGAAATCACTCATCATAGTAACCCAATAAGGGCCACCGGTGACGGCTGACGAAATCACTCATCATAGTAACCCAATAAGGGCACCGGTGACGGCTGACGAAATCATCCATCAACAAAGCGTTGGCGTGCCGATCGAACCAACCAGGAGGAGGCGTGAAGGTGAGCGTGGGTGTTGCGCTGGCCCGATGGACCAATCAGAACGCAACGTCTATGGAATGGACCTTACTTGGCCACTCAATCGCGAAGTGGCCTAAACCGGCGAACAGGGGCTGAACGCGTAATTGGCCATATTTGGCAACTACTCCATGCTATATATTTACATGTTTTTTATTCATTGGTCGAACTTGAAGTAGCCAATACAGCGTGT
>LOND01006995.1:5229-15283 GCA_014220965.1 Paragonimus kellicotti
AACGACACGTTTGCCCCTATTTCAGTAAATGCGTCACCGTCGGCAATGCCATCAGGTATATATGGTGAATTTACAGTTTCACATTATTTTCGAAATAATTATCCGTTCATCTTGAGTTTTCCTTAGTCAGTTAACACAGAGCAGTTTAGGCTCGAGTGTTTGAAACTGTTCCCGGATCAAAAGGTCTGTTTGTATCGTAAATCTTCACTTAAAAGCAAATGGTTAGTTCAGCTTCTGCTGTACTGGCACAAACTTCTTACGTTATTTAGAATTTCTGTTCATTTCCGGAGCAGATGGAAAATTCTTTTTTCTTCTTTGAATATATTTATCACAGTTTTGTTCAATAGTTTAACATGAAAATAATGATTCTGCTTGGAATTTCAACCATCTCACCGTAACCGATGTTCAAGTACATCAGCTTGATCTTTAATTATGCATAAATTATGGGCTTTACACAGTCCTTTGGGTTTTATCAACTGGAATCAGCATTCTCCATTCTTAATGCAAACATTTTGCGTTGGCAAAACAATTTTATTTGCCATCAATGTTGTTATTTATTAAATATTACAGTAACGGACAAGTTCAAAGTGATGCCACTCATATTTTGTAACGTGTTTTTTTCGGTTTAGTATAGAATGTTCATCTGTTAATACATGAGTTTGGTAACTAATGAACATGCGCAACGTACAAGTTTCCGAACAGAAATCTTAACCGTCAAAACACACGAGCTTGTAGTTGAAACTAAGACTTACGTTCAGCGTGCAGTTCTTTGAAAGGTCACTGAGTTGCACGTGGAGTAAGCGTTTGAACGCCAGGTGGAACCCAAATGGTTGAAGATGATTGCTTGTGAATTCAGCGAGCATATATTGGACAGTTGGTCAACAACCTGTGAGAAAATAGACTTTAGGTGCACAGTACGAGCAAACACCATTTAGCAGCTTGCGACATTTGTTGACAGAGAGCACTCGGTTGATTGACGGTAGCACTATGGTCCATTGCATTATTGTGTTAACATACACACGCAAGACAGATATTAGGTTGATGTGCCACAGCAGACTGTAATTGAATTAAAGCAACTGGTCACTCGTCAAGGTTATAGTATAATACACTGTTAGCGTGTACCCCCTCCACTTCGCAAGGAAGTCGAACCTGGAACTAAAATGTCATTTGTATTGCATTGGGTTAAAAAATCGTTTATGTTAAGAAACTGTTGTTCTAATTTCGTAGTGTTCCGGGGTGGTTAGTCAAGAATCCTAGAGAGCACTTGCTAAATGTCCACCTATTGGACAATTTCACTCCTTATCATTTCTGCACTTCAAATGGAAGAACGCTGATACATCGACACAAAACTGAACACAGGAATTTAGGAAACACTCACAAGAAAAGCTCACAAGACCTTTACTTGTGAAAGTGCACGATTAACGGATGATCAGATTTCATATATCTGCCCGACATATATGATAGTGGTTAAGTTTGTGTCCCTGTCTCTTATACTGGCTGTTTAGAAATACTAACAACCGAATCCGTTCGTCTAGTTGTACCCCAGATATTTCGTTGTTTCTAGACAGATTAGTCATGGTTGACATACGATCTAGTTGAAATTTTCGATGCATAAATAGCACAGTAGGATTAACCGTGCATCAGTTTTTCATCCTGCGGAAACGTAGATGACTTGCGACAATAATCACACTGAACTTATAAACATAGTTAACAAGTTAATAAAAAGTTTAGTACGTACTGTAATGTTGGTTAAAAGCAAAAATATATGGAGTGTTATAATCGTGTGAGTCTCGCCAATCAGCAAACAAAGCATTTTTACTTAGATACAGCGCATTTTTTTCACTTCAAACACTCTCGGTGTGCAAACTGATGTAACGAAGATCAAATTGATTCTGCACCACAAACTCTCAGTTGAAATAGACTTTCTGTTAACATTTTACTAGATAAACGACAGTTTGGAACACCTCAAATTGAACACGTCGTTAAGCGTGTTATGGAAAAAGGAATTTTTAGGCTTCCGTAAGACCAATGATAAGCAGGTATCTTTTGTCAAATGCATTCGATAAATAGTAGTACACGACGATTTTAAAAACTTCGTTTGCGCAATAAACAATGACGTATGTAGTGTTTAAATGCGTTTACACATACTTGTCTAATGGATCCCTGTCTATCGCAGACTTACCAAACAATTGACTTTCGTTATAAAGGTTGTCCCAGGAGTTTTGGCTGCAAGTCTAGGCACATTGTACATAAAACAGTGGCACTTGAACAGTCAAAAATCCTTATGAAGAAGCCCTAGAATACAGGTGTGATATCCTGGTTCAAATTGTAGGAAGGTGTGTTGTCTAAGCCATTAAAACCAGCAATCAGCGGCCTTTGGATGGAAAGAAACATAGAGAAATCAACCTGAGATCAAAACTTCATTGTGCAGATCTAGACTAACTGGCTAAACTTTGTTTACTCGAGCAGTTTTCATTTTTTGTCAACTTGAGCTGATGAACTAGATTGGTTCGGTAATGCATTAGAGAGAAACACCAATTGGTTACCAAAACCATTTTCCGTACGCAGTCTAAACAAAAAAATGTACAACCCTTGCCCCGCGCAACGTCGTTCAACACATCATGATTGCAAATGTTATGTTTGAAACTCACTTCTACCCCCTTTGTATCCTAAGGTCCATTTCACAATTTTACATGTGGCAAATGAAGTAACGAGCAAACTAAATAACTGATGGCCTTAAAACTGTTAGTTATCATGTAAACTTTTGCTTCCGATGCTTTTCGTTTACGTTGGATTCTGTGCACAAGAGGAGTTTTCTGTGATATTTGATAGAACGATGTTCAATATCCATAGCATTTTTGATTGATTCAAGACCCTGGCATGTGGTAGTCGAACTGTGTCAAATTTATAGAACGTGACTACAGTTAATCTCCGTATTATGCTGAGCACACGGTGATGTTATTTAACACATCGTTTTATGAAGGAGGCAGGTGAGGAAAGCATAATAGTTGTTTTCTCTAAATTGTTGCGTCTGCGAGTCACATTGTAGAGCTGAGTTAACTGGCAAACTAATTGGTGCATTTTGAGGAAAACTACATGCTGACTGTCACGTTTCGCCTGTTGTTTTTCTAATCAAAAAGCTAATAATCGGACGAGTTCAATCATATCAAAATCACCTTCCGGTCGTACACAACGTGGCAATCCATTAAGCAGATTTAGATTTCTGCCTCTTTGCATTAAGTTTACCACAGTTTTTTTAACTGTGAGGAATAACACATTTGATTACGGCGCTTATCTATCTGCCACAAAGAAAACTATCCTTAGGTAATGCGCCAACAATACACTCACCAATCAAGAAATCGGATATACCTATTTCCACTAACAGTTGCCCGTCTCATCTTTGACCATCCTGATCGATCGATCAGACTGGCAAGGAACATTAACAACTAGAGTGAGCAACATTCAGCTGAGCAGATTTTGTAGACACGAGGAACCACAAAGTTACAATTTATCTTACTCCTTGTCTAGTAAGCCCAGATAGTCCTCTTCATATGTTCACATTCCGCAAAAATTGTCCAGTCTTCTATACGACTTTTGTTGTCATGCCGGTAGCATACTGTTTTTTTTTCGGAAAAGTACCTTGTACTGAATTCTATGTTTATAAAACTTGTGGGTGAAAACGTTTCGACAGGGGATTTATGAGCATACAGGAAGTAACCGTAGTCTACATAAAGTAGACAAAGATAATGTTAGACAAAATACTAGATAGAATACTCAAACGTTCACAGCATGCCAACTGAGATTGAACAGTATGCAATTAAATTGTAAGGAACATCGACTTCGGGTAAACGGTAGCTGTTTTAGTGAGATTTCAAAGTAGTTTTGTCTCTGCAACAACATCAGACAATGAAATAAAAATACGGATGTTTAGTAGTTTGTCAAAATAACTTGAATGTTTATTTAAGAAAACATAGGTTATATCCATGCATGAGGAACATTGTACAGATGTAGGAAAGTGAAATGGGCTTTCCTCGTTCAGACTATTGACAATGCACTTTAAGAGATGTTCTGCGAACACAAGCCACACCGAAGAGGAGATGGGCTCAATGCTATATCACGAGGCAGAAAACGTCATATCGATTGATGGTTCCATTATTCAATTCTCTAAAACGGTTGAAACTGAATTCTTACTGAAGTTAGCTTACCGATATGACTTGCATCTGACTGACTACAATTATGGCGGACTGCAATTTTTGATCAATCAAAACTCGAGCATAGTTTATTGGTCAAACAGATTGAACTAACACAGGAAATATTATGATAAAAGAGATGTGTATATTCAAATAGAAAACCGGAAGCGTTTTTGGATTCTGCGCACAATGCTGTTGTCTGGCGTGTGAATTTCTTATTCGTTGTATAAAAAGAAGCCTGCGTAATGTTACAGTGCGTCGGGAGTAAGTGTTATACGTAGATTACTCAGCTTATAGAGAAAGTTCACAGGCTGGGATATGACATGTCTGAGTGTGCACGTTGGTAAACAAGTGTTATTTCAAGATGTTTATCTAACCCGATCGTTATGAGTATATTGCTAACTTACTTATTGAAATAATATATTCACATGTGTAAGATTCCGGTAAGTCTTTTGATTGACCAACTTTTAACAAAATAAGGTCTACTGGGGTGTTGTAGTCAGTACAGTCTTCGTGCTGAAGCAAAATACGTAAGATATGACGAAAAGGTCATTGTTAACCATTCTACGCAATCATGTGTCGTTAATTTTTGAGTTGATCGACCATCTTCAGGAGGTGACATAAACGTTCCAGTAAACACCTTCTAGTAGCAGGTGAGAATTATTAAAATTCACCATCATCTCTTTTCCACAACATAATATTTCGAGTGTTAATGGCCAGTGCCCCCAAGTTTTCCATCACAACATTGAAAAATATTAAGTTAGGAAACTCCAATTATTGAACTTTCTGCAAAACATAATTTTCCTTCAAAAGTGCAACCTCTTGCAGTATAGCTCGTCAGTAAATCACACCATGCTTAGATTACATAAAACTTTCACCTCATTAAAGCAATTGTTTCCTATTTTCAGAAACTATAACAACAGAAGAATTTGAAAGATTTACAATGGTGAAATAATGATATGGACCCGCTTTTTTATCAAGGTACAGGTGCACATCTGTTTATGATGTTGATTATCACAGGAGGAGCACGGGCAGCCGGGCCCCACGGTGGGATGCCATTCGTAATGAACGCACACAAAATTGGGTGAGAGGCTCTGTAATGTACAACAAGGACGGAGGTTATTTAGTATAAGGCGTCATACAGAAAATTAATAAGTGTCACGTAGAGGTAACGCTACTGAAGAATCTCTCTCTGACGTGGGTTGGATTTTGAGTGAAAGTGAAGCAGATAGAATAAACACTAATATGTTACACGTTAGAATAAGCGTTTCTAATGTTTACACGTATGTGACGTTGGTGAAAGAATGTTTGTGAAAATCTGGTGTTCATCGATCTTGTGCTAAGTTATCTCAGTTCCAGCAAAGAAGATCAACTTAGTAATTAACTATCAACCTGTTAGCAATATATCACTTGTGTGAATGCACGAAATCTAAGGACTTCAAATTGTGATGAAATAGAATTTACCAAAATGCCACGGAGTGGTCACAAATGATAATTCGACCGAGCATAATGTGATATCAATAACGTCGTGCTGAACATGACAGACTCATGAAGGCGTGGTCGGAGTTCTGGTCCCTGCTGCGGAGGGATATTCACTACTAATGAGTTCCAAAATAGGCGTTCTAATGCTTATTCTTCAGAAGAGACTGAGTGGAAAGTTCACGAGAATGTGACAGCTGTTATCTTTTGTGTTGTTTACTCCATATAAAATGAATCTCGTCAGAAATAATTTCCTTTCGGAATGTGGTGAATTAACGCAAACTTTAAAAATGAGTGCAATTGTTCATTCATATCTAGCTATCATTCTGTTTTTCAATTACCTTGAAGCGCTGGAAAGAACTTTTCGATCCTGTAAACACGGGTGTGATATCGTTGAAGACCTTCTGTGAGGTGCTCGGTTTGGAGTTAAATAACGTGTGAGTTGTTGTTTATTGTCACCAAACGGAATGGTTTGTTGAACAACAAGGTTTTCCGTTTGTGTTCATACATACTAATGGTTTCAGCTCTATCTATGATTCATTGTAAATGAAAATAAACCGGTTACTGCGCATTTCAAAAATTGGATCCCATTTACAATAATACAACTTTTCGAACAGAACAAATGGGATTCCATATAAGTAAATGAAGGGGTTACAGATGAAATTTTCGATACTCCATTCACCACTAAGTTGAATTTTCGACTGATACTGCAATCATGTCTTGTACTCTCAAAATAACCCGCGACCTTGTGATTGGACTAGTATACTAGTATACACTTCAACAGTATTTCCTGTTGAATAGTAAATAATTTGGTCGTGTTCAGAAGGTGATCAATATAAGCGTGATGCAACGAATGTATAACCTTAATTTGTTCGAGTTGTTAATCTAGACATTCAAACAAGGAATGTGATCGCATCGGCATTGTTCATGAGATCCGATGGTAGAAGCTTAGTAGGAAATCACCTACACTAACAGATTATCTCGACGAATAAGCAAACGATTACAAAATGATGAAGACTTACAAGAAACAAACAAGACATAGTATGAGAGTTCACTTCCGTCTTTTACTACGTTGATAACTATTTAAATTTAATTTCGTCCCAAAATACTTCGATTACACGCAGGTTATAGTACTGTCAGGCTGATCACTTCTAGGAAAAAGCTATGTAACAATGGTTCAAACTCATTAACGTTAGGCTGGCAGAGCAACGTAGTAGTCACTGTTTTATCTAGATGCAGTTCTTCGCCCAAAAAATTATCCAAAGAATTGAACAAGTACGGCTGTCTTCCTCAAGTATTATTCAGGTAGATTGCAAAACTCACATCACAACTAAATGAGTTGGATTAGTAAATTCAGGTATCCAAAATGCGGAACGAAATTTTGGAGGTCTTCTGTGAACTCTCAACTTCAAGTCGTCAGTTTTGATGAACACCGCTCAGACATGTGGATAGTTCACACGACAAAATTACTAGAGAATTACAACCTGACTAGGCCCTTTAGTCGAGTGTAAACTAGATTGCCTGTCAAGGAAACGGATATGGAGTGTCTTCAAACAGATGTACGACTTGGTACTCTGTCCTCAGTTTGCTGTGTGAATAAACTGAGTTTGACCAGAGACAACATTGAAGAGTTTCTTATTTCTTGTACAGACTCAGCTCAAATCACGTCCCACAATGTGCCTTCTGTGTGGTTATGTCGGATTAATTTATCCGTTGGTGGTAACTAATGTTTCTCGGAAAGGAGTTTCGTTCTGGATTTCTGCACTGTAATCGGTAACTCCAGAGCGTTTTTCTTTACTAAGATTAATAGAGAGTGAATAACAGAACTGATTAGATAGTGCGCCCTAGAACATAAACGGATGCCATGTATGTTTGTCTCAATTATTAAAATAATCGAAACATGAACTCCACCGAATGAGCGAAATAGTGACGTAGGAACTTTTACACTTTGGAAAGTTGATTTCCTAACTTTCAATTTTACAACATCTAGAAAAGTTTAAGTTTTGGAGTCATTTGCCAAAATTAAGAAGTCGTTATCTGGCACTAACGGAATTCTTACAGGAACACATGCCTTATGTATATGAAACATTTGTCAATATTTCCAACGGTGTTTGACTTTAACGGACTAAATCGAGTTGTGATAAACCCATAGAGTTGGGAAAATCGGACCAAAAAGAATGGTCGCACCCATAGTGAATAAGTGGCATGCGCTCGACACTCGTCCGTTAACAGTTTAGAATGCCGTTCCTGAAGAACAGTCGAACATTCATCAGATCAAAAGAACACAATAAGATTTGGAAGCAAACCATGTAGATTCAGCAATGTTTAGAACCGTGATAATTATCCAGATTCAACTTAGTCTCGGACCAATGACAGCAACCACGAGATGAATGGAGAAAGAGTGAAGTGAGATCCAACCAACTGAGTGGTATGCTAAAGGGACGCCAAGCGAAAAGCGTGTGCATATTTTGACTACGCTGAACAGCACACAAGAAGATTCAAATCAGACGACCTTGAAAAATGGAATATTCAGTGAGTAAAAAGGGGACGGGCAGAAGCAATGTGCTATTAGTTACACCAGTTGAAGAACGTGACACTGAGTTCCTATCAGTCCTCCTGTAGCAAGCATACACAGCTACATGTACAGAATAGGTGAGCAAAAAATCATGATTGCAATAGTGCTCCTTAGAGAAGCCACACGATCTTCGGTCACTGCACCAGCCTCCTCGTGAACAGTGGCGGTAGGCAACCTTTGATCATGTAGCCGAAAGTATCAATTTGTGGACCACCCACTCACACTATATCGTGACTACATATACAAAAGACCTATGGCAATAATGTTCCACTCCTTGTTCTATTGCTCCAGTGTAAAATATAACTAAGAAAATCTTGAGGTTTTTGTGACCTGCCGAACGCAGTGTAAAAACTGGTGAACGCAGCAGTGTAGCGAAAATAGTTGCATACTCCCGAGGCCGTCGAACTTTTGTATACATAACAGTTGGCGATGGATTGTGTTCACTGGAACCGAAACAAATGCGTCAAGCGGAATAAATATGGGTGATTTTTTTCTATTTTTATTTAGTATTCAGCCTAACAAATAAATTCGCTTCAAACGGTAAATGCAAAACATATTACCTCACTTTGCTAATAAATTTATGTTCCATGTCTGTATATGATTTCAGGCTTTGTTCAGCATTGCGTCATTTATGTCCTGAATTATTCATCATGACGTTTGGTTCACAAATTTGGTTTCTCTTGACGAGGAAATGAAGAGATATGCTGTGTTCAAAAATTCGTTGTTTCTGTCAACTAAGGCAGCCTCATGTACGCTGTTTGTTCAAGATATGGAAAGCTTTCAAAGGAACACATTGAATGCCTGATCAGCTTGACAAACAATAAAACGTACAATCTGCGGTGCTCGGGATGCACCACTTTTATATAGACTGAGGACTTATCCAGGGTAACAGTAGTTATCGATGCCATCAAAATTGGATGCGCCATATAAGACGCCACATTGATTCGCCTTGCTGCATTTTTAGTTTGCTCGAACTAGCTAGACAATCTGATTGGAAATGACCGGCGAACTAGTTTAAGCTTGATTGACTGCAATTTGATTGAGACCAAGTTGCTAGACGTGAACCGTTTCTGTTGAAAATACTAGCTTAGAATGTAACACACCATAAAGTCTAGATGTTGAAATGGATGCCTAAGGTTTTTATGTACTTAATGCATGGGTGTGATTTTTAAACTTATAACTGACGAAGACTAATATTGCAAGAGGGTTGCACTTTTGAAGGAAAATTATGTTTTGCAGAAAGTTCAATAATTGGAGTTTCCTAACTTAATATTTTTCAATGTTGTGATGGAAAACTTGGGGGCACTGGCCATTAACACTCAAAATATTATGTTGTGGAAAAGAGATGATGGTGAATTTTAATAATTCTCACCTGCTACTAGGAAGGTGTTTACTGGAACGTTTATGTCACCTCTGAAGATGGTCGATCAACTCAAAAATTAACGACACATGATTGCGTAGAATGGTTAACAATGACCTTTTCGTCATATCTTACGTATTTTGCTTCAGCACGAAGACTGTACTGACTACAACACCCCAGTAGACCTTATTTTGTTAAAAGTTGGTCAATCAAAAGACTTACCGGAATCTTACACATGTGAATATATTATTTCAATAGTAAGTTTAGCATGATCATAACTGATCGGTTAGATAAACATTTGAAATAATGCTGTTGTTTCAACGTGCACACTCAGAATTGTCATATCTCAGCTGTGACTTATAAGCTTGAGCATCTAGTATACACTTACGTTCCTGAGTCACTGTTACATTACGTCAGGCTTCTTTTTATAAAGAATAAGAAATTCACACG
>LOND01006998.1:11194-21915 GCA_014220965.1 Paragonimus kellicotti
AATGTTGAGATTAGTATGCAATGGCGTCACTACTTTGTGTATCTTTGCTCGAAACCGATTTGATATTTCCCGGGTGAACGGTTTGCAAACAGTGGGTCTGTTCCAGTAATACACGACTGATAGTTGCGAATTCAAATGAATTCATCAGAATGAGCAGACAAACACGAAATACAATGCTGCTCTGTGAATATAACTTTTTTAATCATTCTAGTGTTTTTCAAAATAAGGTTTTAATGTTATGATAACGCTTTATTAAGATTGCAAATTTATTTGGCCTATACTTTATTAAAAAATATACCGCTTGTGAACTATCTCTGTAATATTTATCATCAGAGGTAGCACTTTATTGACTGCCAAATATGACATACTTATTACTCGTTCGAGAGGTGTGATATATTAAGAGGTTTAGTGTGACGATTTTAATTTCATACAACGAACTTCACTGCAGGTGATGAAGCGAACGAATTTGGTGCTTCGGTTTCGCATCGCCCGTCGAACGAGTATCACAGAGACAGGCCCTAATTTCGCCTGCCTTTTAGTCCAAAAACGAGTCCGGACTTAAAAATCTTCTCTTCCAAAGTCCTAGCGATAGCGGTGTTGTTTTGACTGATGTCACATTCTCCACTGCCCGTTAGCGTATTTGTGGCTTCGTCCTTCAGTCTTTCATTAGACAATTCGGTGAACTCCATGAGAAAGTGGGACAGGTGGACAACCGAGTCTACATGTGAACTTCCTGAGCCCCCAGTTTGACTTCACAGCTCAACTGATACAGTGCCTGCCGTGTCTAGACATGCTGTTTCTGTCGTTGATTCGAATCCAGTCGGAGCACAGAATTTTCAGAATTCGATCTATTCTAAGCTTCATTGCTTTGCTACGTCCGGATTTGCCTACGACCAACCATATTCGCTTGTTATTCGGTGTCGCATTGTTATTGGGGTTTGTATTCACCTCATGTTTGCTATACACGTTATCAACCGTATCTGTCTGTTCTCTACCGTTGTGAGTAAATCTCTTACCATCTCATGACCTCTGATGGCCTAGTCAACCCTGTCAAGGATGCAATTGTAAAAAAACGTTCACATTTGAAACCACAATCTTTTGAAAAACCGTTGTAAATACCTCTTTACTTTTTCACCTAGACGTGAATAGTAATTTGATGAATTCCCGAAATCTACTTAACATTTGAAGCACATTATCAGAAGCCATAATGTAGTGCGCAGTAAGTGGAAAAGTGGGAACAGTTGACGAGCTTTCTTGTTTGAATCGTTAAAATGTAACTGCCAGCACATCGTCATTGAGTTCAGTAATTTCAGGCTTCGTTCATCGCCCGTCTTAATTCGAAACAACAGTTACAAGTAACTCATGTACTATATGTATTGTATATATATGTAATATCCTACATATATATCCAGCGGTTATATAATAAATGTATATGTAATCGCTTGATAAAACTAACGGAAACTGTTACATTTGTGAAAGCGAGCTTAATTCTAATTAGCATTACAACGATTGACAGTTTAACCAGACTCATTTCCAGATTATGACCAGCAGAGTAAACGCATGCTGAATTGGTTGAGTATTCTAATCAGATAGTTCGAGGCCAGTTGTGTGAAGGTTAACACGAGTGCCTCAAAGGGACGTGAATAGGAGTTCAAATTGCGGTCAGTATCAGAGTATGCACGGTTGACGAGCCTCACCAGGAGTAAACCTCGTGCTTAATGCTTCTTTACGACAGAAGCCGATTGGGAAGTTTGTACTGGGAACTTTGTCGGCTGTCAGTAGTGTTCAGTCTAAACCAACTTAACCACCCACTATTCATCAGTAGCATTTTGATTCTTCACGAGTTAACGCGCCGGTTCTATATCATTGATCGATTTGATATGCACCGTGTGCGGTAACTGGTCGTTCGTTGGACCTGAAATGAACCCTTAATACCCGTGAGTTCAAACGCAAAAGCGCGTCGAACTATTCACTTGACAATGGAAAAAGCGCTGATTGGCTCACCTGTGTCATACCATTGTTACCCTATTGGTTCCGGCCAGCTTGTGTTTGACCGAAACTTGCCAGTGAACGGTTAACCTAACTTGTCTGTAAGAACATTTTAGTTCAGGTTGTCTGATGCTACAAAATGACGGTCGATGAAGGATCGAAGGTTGACGCCCGTGGTCCTCTGCTTGTGATCGGAGCGGGCTTCGGTCGAACCGGGACGAAGAGTTTGAAAACGGCACTGGAAATTATCTACGGTCAGCCATGTTATCATATGTTCGAATTGGTCGCAAAACACAGGAATGACAGTCGTAAATGGGTCGAAGTGGACCGCCTGGTCTCTGAGTCGACAGGATGGTAAAATCGATCCAGGGCTATTTTACGAAATATTTGACGGATACCGTTGCACAGTGGATTTTCCTTCATGCAGCTATTATTCGCAACTGATGCAAGTCTATCCTGATGCTAAAGTACGTGCTGAATCCCTAGATCTTACCTTTAATTGGTGTTTTTGAATGAACCTCTCACTTTTCTTGTATATTCGTGCTAACCGGAGGTTATAAACACCCAAGCGGTTCAAGGTAGCTTAAAACAACGATATCAGGTTCTGAACTTCTCCGTATAACCAGGTTTGCTTGCGCATCTGCACGCTACTCAATTGGTCTCATTCCAGCACGACAGATTCATCTTACACAAGTGATTTGCTTATGCGGCATCAAAAATCAGTGGAATGAATTAATGTAGTTGCTCTAAACTTTAGGATGAACGTATTTTGCAAATTGCTTGTTAAAACATGAAGTATACGGAGGTTTAAACTGTGGCTCATTCATAAACGAGTCGTGTACATTTGGTGATGATTGTCAAGGTCCCCACATATGTGAAAGACTGGCATTTCTGGGGTGTCATCGTCTAAGGCTATAGCTAGATACATTTTGTCCTTTCAAATAGTGAACCTATAGTGTAGAATTGAGGATAATGGATCAAGTACGAAATTCGGATTAAGGTAACTGGTTCCTGTGGTACGTTTCAGAAACAATATGGGCGCGTGAAAAATTGAACCGCATATCTGACTTGCAAGCATGGCCCATTAGCTAACAGATCAATAACACTGTCAGTGTGTCTCGCGAACACTTCGTGAAGTATTTGTTACGCAACTAAGCGAGAAGAAATCCGGTGATCCAACAGCGTGTGCCTAGGCTTGATTTGTCACCCAATCCGCTCTGACGAGAGCAGGCAGTTGACCTCGCAGAGCTGATGAATTATTTGAGGGCTGAATTAATTCGTTCGTTCTGTCTCGCACAGCTTTCACTTTCCTGACGCTAGATTAACAAGAAAATGTACTCCTTGAATGGACAAATAGGTATTTCGACCAAATCCTTTATTCAATAGTAAGTGTATGCCATCGAAAAATTACAAACACTTCTTTTCACACTTAGCTTGTCCAACAGAGATTAACATCGGCCCTGTGTAGGAGAATTGCACAGGAAACAAGCACTCTACGGTAACTATAAAATGTGCAATGTTAGAGATTTCCGACGGTATTTTGTTGTGAGTCCGTATGCCGGTTTTCATTCTGCCACATGGGCTGGCAAAAGGTGCCAAGAGGGTATATTGGGAATTACAAAAACACGTACATGAAACGAACTAGATGGGTTATCATGAAATAGGGATTGAAATGACTGTAAACAAATTGTCAGTCTCGGCAAACTGAGATCAACGCAACGTGCAGTGCGGCGCTATACAATAGTATAAAGGCAACCTCGTGTATAAGTTGACTACCAGTTCGACATCAACTGGCGTAGGTAACAGTAAGCAACCGATAAAACGAGCAACACAAACTGTGCTTCATTCACATCAAAATGCTAACATGTGTGATAGGATTCTGAAGGTGGAACGAGGCACCTACGCCGATTGCGACCAGCACGATTGACTTGAAACGTTGCTCATAATGGGACACTTGGTTGTATGGATCTTTTTAATCCTTATGTCCACACATCGCTATTTTACATTTGACAAAGCAGTTACTAATCAGTACTGTTTCTTCAATCAAGTCACGTCAACTGTATGCTTAAAGTTTCCTCTCGATGTACACAATTTCTTAGGGTTGATACTTAGAGCTGCTGTTGCCAATCCCATGTAAGTGCAGTCTGCACGATACATCCTGAGTATGCCGTCCACATTACTGACACCAATCTTGTTTCCGTTGATGAACAGACGCTCACTAGTGTTGTGATCCAAAACGCGGATGGCACAAGGGTTGTTTATTCAGAAAAGCAACGCGTGGGTTATGCGTTTCAACAAGACAACAAACGAAAACACTCATCTGCATACGGTACTCGGCCCAGACCGTCACGGCTGCCACAGACGTCAACGCTCAGTTCCTTTACGTTCCCTTACGTACCAAGAACCATTTCATGCGATGCTGCACTCCAATGTTTCTTCTTGTATTTTTCCTGCGGCTATTTCGATGTCAAAATATATGCTCTGGTTCCACTACTGAATAGCAGTGATGTGAGTAATATAACATGATTGCTTCTACTCACTACACTGGGGTTCCTCATGTGTGTCTCCTCCTTTCATGGCTTTGATGCAACGTTCTGTCTTAGATCCATGTCTTTTGGATTAGTAAAGCACATCAAGTTGGTCTTCCAGCAAATATCAATATAACATACAATTATGTTGTTCCAGTGATCCCTCGTTCCCTCCTTATGATAGTCTTGAACGAGTATCCAGTATTCGCAGAGAAAGCCTCGATAATTCAACTCCCGAAGCATGCAAGTTGTCCATCTTTTGGCATTAAACCGGAAATGCCATCTTGTAATTGAAGCAACCCTGAGATATGGGCTAGCAGGACAACTGAATTCCGACTTTGTCCACCGAATAACTATACCCAGAAAACGTACAGGCATCCTGTGACTTAGAACCAACTACTACAGTGGTTTCCAGCAACAGAGATTCAGTTCAGTATTGGTTTAAAAAAGCCGAAGTGGCCACCTTTAATAATCCGTTATGTGAAACGTTGTGGCAATTTTGTTCTTCTTGTCAACGCAGCAATTAGACATGCAGTCGGATAGCAGCAGTTCGTTTCATTTCATCTGTAACTTACTAAAAGCAAACACATTTACTAAAACAAATTGTCGAACACCAGGCAAACAAGCTGGTCTATCAAAATCCATTGGTCAACTCCAAAACAGACAGATGGTCTACGCACTCCAGTTTCATGCAACCAAGATTAGCAGATTTTGTCAGGTCAACAAAGCCTAACCAGATGAGATCGAAGTCGGGTTGCTGTTACGCCATAGCAGAATAAACAAATTGGCCTGATCGACATGGTTACCTGCTGGCTGGATATTTTCAATGACCGGTGACGTCGGTGTTATGTTCGTCCACTCTACCGCATCAATTGATTAATCAACCACTATGATAGATGTTCATCAACGCATGAACTAAGCCTCTGTTCCCCCTACCTACGTAAGTGCCACTGCAACCTAGACAACATAAGAGAGAGAGAATACCAACCGCCTGGTTCACTGCAGGTTTAATGAGATCGGAGATTTCGACCTGCTAGGAAGTCCTAATCGCGGGGTTATCGATTGGAGTTAACAGACAGTAACTGTGTCTCCTCTCGAGACGATCGGGCAACCTGATCATTACTCACAAGCGAAAGTGGTTGAGCGTTCACATATGATAATTCGGTCGTGCCTAATGTGAGGTCAATGGCGCAGTGGTAAACACGGTTGCCTCATGAAAATGGCCGGAGTTCTAGTCCCGGCAGTGGCAAGGATATGCACTACTGACGAGCTCAAATGAGAGCGAAACTCGAGTCTAGTGCTTCTTTTCGAAAGGGCTGACTGGAAAGTCTATCTGAATGCGAAGGCTGCGATCAATTGTGGGTGATGTTCAACTTGAAATTAACCAAACCGTGACTACTCATCAGTAATCTATAACAACGTTGTTCACCAGACATCTTGACACTGATTTGATTGGCTTCACCAATCAATCATCAACTGTGACATAAGTGTGATGTATGAGGCTTGATAGCAAATCATTAAACTCGAGATTGTTCCTCGTACTGTGTTTTTAAGGAACCCATAATTGAGGTTTCTTACACCAAGTTTCTGACAATCCTCGTCTAACTGTGAAGATTAACAAAGTTCTATATAATTCCGCTAACGAACGATGTTGTCCGAACGAGATTTTTTCGCTGCTATATATTTGTTTGATATAATCGAACATAGTACGGCTTGGCTATTTTTGTAATCGCCTGATGTATTGTCCCCACCCACCCCACGCCGGTTTTTTACGATCTCTTGTGAACCTAGAGGTTATGTCCGATTATATTGTTAGGGAATGTTTGAAGTTGACGGACTGCCATTAGCCGCTACTTCGAGGCTGACCGGAAGTTCCGAACATAACTGATTCATGTAGGTAGGAGGATTTGAATTAGCCCGGATAGAGCCTCCAGATGGGCAGTGTTACAAAATGTACATGTTACTAGTCAGTTGCTCGACACAGGAAAACGTGCAGTTACTTGCGTTCTCATTTGATCCAAGTCTGACTGAACATGTGCAGGACGTTAATTTAATTCGCTGCCCACTTTCCAACGCTCATGGAGCATGCTGAATAACAGCTTACTTTAGGAACTGCAGCATCGTTAACGTATTTTCCTTGGTGTAAAAATTAAAACAAAACAGATGTATTCATGGTTGACAATGCCTTGGTCTTCTGAATTCAATGTTGACATAGTTTCAGAAACGGAGTGGATTTTTAGCAGATTCCTACAAACTTAAACAACAGACGAATCGCGTTGGTCGCGAAGTTTGAGGTTGAAAAGAAAACAGCAGTGGATTATGCTCTGAAATCCACCTGTGAAACATCCGAAATTGTGTTACAGTTCAACAGCCGTAAACTTAATGACGCCTGATGACTCTAGCGATGAGTAATATGGGAATGTCTATGATTTGATTAGTTATAGCAGGAAAAGATGTGCAAATGTTATTGAACCCCTGAGGAATAATTTGCGGTTACTTACAAACTGAAGATTTTTTGCCATATGAAGATCCATAGTCGATCCACATCCTGGACACTCAGTTCCATCATTGTTAGCTTAAAGAGATTTCATTCTTACTGAAACTTCTCACAGAAGGACTATCAGCAGAATTATGTGATTCGTGAAAATTGCTGGTTTTGATAGGTTAGTGAATCTAGGCGAATTCGCATAACACCATAGGCACCTTAAAAAAAACTAACTCCCACTTACAAAATCTTTTACACACCAGGTTATCCCCTCACAGGTCACTTCTGACTAAACAAGAATGAACAACCATGGGATCATCTTTTAAAGCTGGAGTATCAAATGATCAAACTAATCTGTAGACCAGTAACTTTGATCAAATTTCCTTTCATCTATCTTCATCCACTTTTTCTTCATAATTATAAATCGTTGAAACAAATAGTTCCCCAACCAATACAAGTGGGTACGCATAAGTAAGTTTATAGACTCATGGACTGACATTTGAAGACAACTTTCTCTGTTAGCTAGTCTAATCGTCAGGTGACCCATTTCTAACGGAAGACTGCACGTGATTCACATTCCTGTTAAACTGAATAAATTAACCGAAATAGAATCCTGACAGTATAGTCATTAGCAATTCTCACGTTTGCCTGCCTTAGTAGCCAAACAGACAAGTATCCTGATACAGATGGCATCTTCCTTTGTGTCTAATTGAACCAACAGAGGAACCTTGCCTTTCTCTCTAGGATTTATGCAACGCCTTGCTCAGGGTACCCATGCATTATTTGTATGACAGTAACCATAAGCTGCACACGCCTGTACATAAAGGCAAATAAAGCTAGCTTATCAAGGTGCATAGTTAGTCTGGCAGGTGCAGGGAATCTCTAATGTATTAACCTAACTTGAATAAGCCAGTGTTGTAACGCTGACTACTTGCTAAATCAGTCCACCTGCCTCCTGTCAGTTTTGGCTGGTTGACACTGCTGTATGGTCGAAGGATGACGATAGTTAATAAATTTAGTACACAGTAAGTCCGACAAACTCTAAATCTATATTGCAATCCAAGTTGAACGTTTGTGGACTAGGGGCCGACGGCGTTTGACTGTTTTGTGCGTAACCGATTTGAAAACTGCATAACAAGGCTACCTGCATCACACTCATGCTATAATCAGGATATTCAGTATTCTCGAATATTGAATAGCACTCAGGCCTCCCTACAACCGATGAATAAATCCGGCATCGTCTATCGTCGGTCCTGTGCAACACTTTGACTTTATCATAACAAAAATTAATATCTGTTTAGTAGGTGCATTTTTTCCATCCATTCAAAACAAGATTCAAACAGATTTGTGTGTATATTCTCAATAATCAACACACGCATCCTCGACCTCGTTATCCAGACCAGCTCTTCTAGGCTCCAAACTTACGATACATAAGGATACAAAATTACGGTTTGTAGCTCTTTTCAGAATGTTTACTCATCACAACCAACTGTATATGGCGTTTACCTGTTTCCTAACTTGCGCCTACTCAACTAGGAATAGCGACCATTTTATAATTTCACATCAAAATGAAAAATACACTTTATACGCACTCTCTCAACTCGTACTCATCGAGTGAGCTCAACACCGAAGACAGAGTTCCCGTATGTGACACGACGATACCGGGTCTTACACACTGTAGTAATTCATAAGTTCAAACCGTCCGGAGTTGGAGTGCTAAGATTCCTCTTAAGAGTTCTACTTATTCACGAGACAGTTCCATAAAAGGCCATAAAAAACTCGTCTTTCATCACGTAAATTTTACATTCTATTTCTCTGCATGTTTCCAGGTAGTACTAACCATCCGTGATAAGCAGTCGTGGTTGGAGAGTGTCCGGGCCACTATATTACTTCGACGTGACATTCGACGTTATGACTGGGCAGAAAAACTGATTGTTGGTTATCAAAACGGATGGCACTTTTTGAGCATGTACCGCGCTATGCTTGAACGTGTTTTCGGTCCGGGAGCAGACGTTACAAGTGATGCAATGATACTGGCTGCCCATGACCGGTGGATTGCTCAAGTAACGAAAGACGTGCCTGCCGATCGACTGCTCGTGTTTCACGTGAGGGAAGGCTGGGAGCCTTTGTGCAATTTTCTCAACGTTCCCGTGCCGAATAAACCGTTTCCAAATGTGAACGAACGTGCTGAATTGGTCAAGCGCATTGGATTTCGACTGAAGCTGATACGATTGACACGTTGGGGAATGCGTTTTGTGGTCGGTATCACTGTCGCTTTCCTGCTGCCCCAGTCTATGGATTTTTACCAAAAACCACACTTTGCGGTTTTGAACCATGCATTTGTCAGGCAACTCAGTCAACCCAAGTCGTCCAGTTAGACAGAAAATCAGTCATAACAACAACACAGCAGCGACAGCATACAATGTTTGTCCTGAATGAGTAGATCTTCGACAAGCGGACATAGTCACCGTATGAAACATTCAGTAGTGACACGGTTGGGAAATTGTTGGTTCATAGTGTGGCATAAGAAGATGACACGTCATGAGATTACTGACTGAGTGACCGTTTGTTTAGCTCGCTTCTTTTATGATGGAGACATAAATGATACGGTAGGATCTTAGCTTTTCAAGCAGAATTATTATACTTTGTACTCTCATGTATGCCATATTTGTCTTTACTAATTGCTCGTTGATTATAGAGGAGATTTTAACAGCGGAAGCCCGGTGGACCAACCTACTGGGGTCCATTGCATCCGTTAGAGATCGTAGCATTGTGCTATCAGTGCGGAACCAGGATCTTGTCCACGTAAGCATTTCGTGTTGTACTATCGAGGATTGCGTTCGGCGTAATCAAGCCAAGTCCAGTATGTATTTCTGGTTCATATCAACCAGCGACCCCGTCATTTGGCAAACCATCCCTCTCATGTTCTCAGAAACCTGAGACATGAAGATCTACCATCTTCTCTTCACCTCTGTTATTGCATTGCATATTGAACGTTTTTCTGACTTCACAGTCTAAATTCAAGTGTGCACCTTTCCTTTCTGCTTTTGTGTAGTGCGTGTTAATGTGTAGTTCTACATATTAACGCTTGTTACGTTCTATTTTTAACGCCCATTTTCTTGTCATTGGATTCAGTCTATTTTGTGTTCCTGAGAGAGTGTATTCCGTTCATACTAGCCTATCACCTGGCTAACTTTGCACTGGCAGACTGCATCACGTCTTCTGGTTGTATTCATTCACGTGGTTCAACGCAAGCCGCTTCCGGTAACAACTATGCACAGACATCATGTGGTCCCGGTCACGCTGACAGGTTAATCCGATGATTGGTGTCGCCAACAGTGGTAATGTTTGCCTTAACACACAATGCTCTGGTAGCTTACTGAATTTCTATACATGCTCTTGAATAGCCGGTCCCAGTATTCAGTCTGACATGTTGCGTTAAGCAAACTACTCAAGTGTCGCCCCTGTTCAGTCATAATGTGTGCTGCACAAAAAAACAGCTACGTACGATTATCACAAATGTTTGTGTTACAGTTAAAAGATTGTAAATGACTGATATGAAACACGTTAATAAAATCTACTGCATTATATTGCGCGTATATTTATTGCTGAGAGAAATCACTTCAATAGTGAACAAGGCGTTCGATAATAGTTCTTGGTTGACCAGATAGAAAGAATAGTCAACAGTTTTGCACGAGTTCATGTGACCAACCACCATG
>LOND01007000.1:6874-18394 GCA_014220965.1 Paragonimus kellicotti
CCCCGAATCTGCGGTTCGCATGGTATTAGAGGAACTCCGTGAGAATTTGGGACATGCGGGACAGAACAAATTGGAGGCAGCTGCGAGGCAGCGTTTCTGGTGGCTTCATCAACGAAGGGACGTCAAGAATGTATGCAGTAATTGTAGTCTGTGTGCGCAAATTAAAAGCCCTAAGAGACAACAGTGTGCACCGTTACAGAGTATGCTGACAGGATATCCGAATGAGATAGTAGAAGTTGATATTGTTGGACCACTACCGGAGACTAGCCGAGGAAATAGATACATCCTAGTGATGGTAGATCATTTCACCAAATGGTGCGAAGCCGTGCCAGTACCAAGAGTGGACGGCGCAACAACCGCCAAATACATCTTTGATCACTGGATCTCGCGCTGGGGTGCCCCGAATCAGTTACATTCTGACCGAGGATCAAATTTCGAGAGTGCGTTAATGCATGAATTGTGTAGAATATTAGGCATAAGGAAAACGAAGACGAGTGCTTATCACCCACAGGGTAATGGTGCTGTGGAACGCGTCAATCGCACGCTAAAATCGCTCCTAAAGGCGTTCGTAAATTCAGAAAACACCAGGTCGTGGGACGAAGCCGTTTCTCATTGCCTGCTTGCATACCGTGCTAGTGTCCATTCTTCTACAGCACAGTCACCGCATTATCTGTTGACAGGAAGGGAAATGCGGCTGCCATCTGATTTGCTGGTTCCTAGGTTGCCGCCAGACAACCTGTTAACTTCGGATTACTGCATTCAGTTACGTGACAGATTGATGAAAGCATACACGTTAGCACGTGAACATCTGCGAACGGCCCAACGGAGACAGAAGGATTATTATGATAAGAAGGCATATGGGAGCCCCCTACAACCAGGTGATAAAGTCTGGCTACGTGCGGAAGCGCCAGAGACTGGAATTCCCAGAAAACTGTTTCGTGAATGGAAAGGACCATATATTGTGCACGAGATTATTTCCGACTCCACCTGTACCATACGCGAAGCCAACGACAACCGGTCTGGGTTCAGAGTAGTACATTTCAATCGGTTGAAGCCGGATACTGCAGGACGAGATCGACTGATTAGTGGGGATGATCTGGAGGTAGCTGAAGAGTGTATTGTACCGCCAGAGGGGGGACAGTCAGAAGCACTGCGGCCAGTGCCTTCGATGGGAGGGAGAAGTGTAATAGCATGCAGTGTGCCGCCATATTGTTTGACCACATTTACTCCCTTCCGCTTCCTTTCAGGTCCTCGAACAGGCGGGCTGGTCGCGTCCGTGCACCGGGCTGAGCAAGATGACCAACCAGAGCCCGAGGTCGGCGGTCAGTGAGCGTGAGGCCACTTTTGATTGTTTTGTTTGAGAGGCTGGATCGGCAAAGCCCGACGCGGGACGTGCTGCAGGCCTGCACTTCTCTGGACCTCTAGTTCAGAGCTACGTACATTAATTGGTCGCGGTAAGTGGCACGGTGATGTGAGCGCATAGTGTTGTTAGGTGCTTAGCACACTTTCGGATAGGTGACCCATCATCTGCTGCGATGCGTTATGATGCGATGTAATTGAAGATAAGAAAAGAGAGGCGATGATCGCTTCGTGATTTGCAGGTTTCGTTAGGCGACGGTAGAGTGCAGACCCTAGTTATTTTTGGTATATATATATGGCGAACTGTTGCATTGTGTGCACTGGTAACTTGTGATTGACTCATTGGAATTATTACATCTTTCTCTGGCGGCGTGCCTGGTCCGCAGTTGTTGCTCTAAGGATCTCTCAGCGTCCAACTATCCAAAGGCGCTTTCTAATTGTTTTTGCGACTCGAACAGTCGCGCTTGGAACGGTGAGGGCTTAATCTCAACTCAAAAGGCTAGATATAAGTTTCGTTATGCGAATAGGACCGTGGGAGAGCATTGTACCGTTGCTGTACTAGGCCTATCGATATTCGGAGCCTTTCTCACTCGCGAAGATTGAAGCCGAGGAGACTAGGGAACCTTGGCGTACGAACTCCTACGATTCGATCGAGTCCCGTTTCATTTATTTTTTGCTACTTTCTATTATTTATTGTAACCGTTATATTCACCACGTTCATTTTTCTCTTCCTCTCCCATATTTGTATATTTATATACATTCATATAAAGCAGTAAATTTCGTGCTCTACGTCACCAGTTCTTAGGCAGCATCATTTGTTCAAAATTCTGTATGCTCTCTAAGTGATACAGGTGAGGATATTTCAGGTCCCCAAGTCGGAGCTCGCCGAGGTAGGTCCCAGTGAAAAGCCTTGAGTTTTCGTTCCCCTGATCATGTTCCGGACGACCCAAGGTACTGGTTAGAGCAGCTTGAGATGCAGTCACAGTTAGTGCGCATCACTGGTCAGACTGTCAAGTTCGCACACTTAGCTGCTGCGATACCGAAGTCACTCGCACTCTTTGTCAGGGATTTGGTTATTTGGCCACCCGAGGTCAACACTTACGACGAACTGAAGAGCGCATTCCTAGAAAGCGTCGTCGTATCACATGAAAAACGACTTAAGCAGGTCCTTGGTGATCTGTAGCTAGGGGACGTTACTCCATCCCGGCTGCTTCCACGATTGATACAGGTGGGCAAGTCCCAGGATTGATGACAAACTCATGCGCTACCTCTGGATGCAGAGGTTGCCCGATTTTGTGCAAGCAATTATTTCTCCATTCATGTCCACAAGTTCTTTGGATGATTTGGCAAGATCGGCCGACTCAGTCATCGAGCATCTCCCCGTCAAAATGCATCAGCTGGGGGCACATGCAGAAGCATTATCCGCGCCGTTTTAACAGCACAAGTAAGAGAACCTTCTGTCTGGAAGTTCGACTCTTAAATGATACATCGATCCGCACTACTGATTCGAGAGAGAGTCTCTCTCACATACAATCAACGTGAGCGCGACGCGGCAACAACCGCCAGCACCGCACACTGATATCACCTCCCTAAAGTGGTGGCGAGAGTGCGATGTAACTCTTATAGAGGTCTCAGAAACTCCCAGAGCAGAGTTCTCTACTTGTGATAAAGCCAGGGACGATAGGTGGCTGTCCATGCATCTCGTCCCACATGCGCTGAGATAGCATTTTTGAGGACGGGCGGAAGCATGACTCTCGCATTGAGCTTTAAAGTCGGCTATGATGTCTTTGCCAATTCATTCCAAAGAAGCTTGTGGACAATGATATGGAAAATAGATAATTGCTTGCACAACAATCGGGCAACCTGCTGCTATCCAGAAGTAGCGCATGAGTTCGTCCATCGCGCGGATCCTCAGCCCACCCTGTATATCAATCTGTGCGCAAGCAGCCGGTGTGATCTGTATACACGGTCACCCCTATAGCTATACAGATCAGCAACAAGGTGACCCTATGCTTAAAGTCGTGTCATGTGATACGACGAACGCTGTTCTATGGAATGCAGCTCGTTCAGTTCGTTCCGTAAGTGTTTGAGCCTCGTATGGGTTTGGGCCAAATTAATCTCAATCCCTGACCAAAAGAGTGCGAGTGAGCTTCGTACATCGAGCAGCAGCAACGTGTGCGAACTTGACAGTCTGACCAGTGATGCGCACTAACTGTGACTGCATCTCAAGCTGCTCTAACCAGTACCTTGGGTCGTCCGGAACATGATCAGGGGAACGAAAATCATCAAAGGCTTCACTAGGGACCGTTAACCTCGGCTGAGCTTCCGACTTGGGACTGAGAAATATCTATCAGCTGTATCAACTTAGAGATGCACTACAGAGAGTTTTGACAAACTATGTGCTAAGAACTGGTGTAACTAGAGCACGGTAAAATTTTACTGCTTTGAATATGAGATGTAGCTACGAAGATATACAAATAGGATGGGAGGAGGAATGAGAAAATGACGGTGTGACATATATGTACGGTTACAATAAATAATAGAAAGTAGCAAAAATAATTTATGAAACGGGCTCATCGATATCGTAGGTTCGTACGCCCAAGGTTTCCCCAGTCTCCTGTTAACGCGGAGTGGAAGTCGAAATGAGAAGACGGTGAATCTGCAAACAAACTTTATTTATTGATTTACTCACCGTTCACAAGCGGACTTCAACGCAACAATTGAAAGGCGCTGGGATGTTGGACGTGAGAGATCCTGGAGCACAACTGGACGGCAGCCGCCAGAGAAGACGAATGTAAGCATTCCAATGAGTCAATCACAAGTTACAGTGCACACAATGGCCAACGTTCGCAATATAAGCACAATAAGGTCTGCCTCACGAATAAACGAAAAGTCACAAGTCAAGAAGACACATATATTGACACAACAAAGATGCCGAAACAGAATCGTTCACATCGTGTCCTTGTCCATATATATAGGGGGTCCCACAGTCCGGAAACAAACCACCAATCAAAAGTGGCCTCACGCTCACTGACCGCCGACCTCGGGCTCTGGTTGGTCATCTTCCTCAGCCCGGTGCACGGACGCGACCAGCCCGCCTGTTCGAGGACCTGAAAGGAAGCGGAAGGGAGTAAATGTGGTCAAACAATATGGCGGCACACTGCATGCTATTACACTTCTCCCTCCCATCGAAGGCACTGGCCGCAGTGCTTCTGACTGTCCCCCTCTGGCGGTACAATACACTCTTCAGCTACCTCCAGATCATCCCCACTAATCAGTCGATCTCGTCCTGCAGTATCCGGCTTCAACCGATTGAAATGTACTACTCTGAACCCAGACCGGTTGTCGTTGGCTTCGCGTATGGTACAGGTGGAGTCGGAAATAATCTCGTGCACAATATATGGTCCTTTCCATTCACGAAACAGTTTTCTGGGAATTCCAGTCTCCGGCGCTTCCGCACGTAGCCAGACTTTATCACCTGGTTGTAGGGGGCTCCCATATGCCTTCTTATCATAATAATCCTTCTGTCTCCGTTGGGCCGTTCGCAGGTGTTCACGTGCTAACGTATATGCTTTCATCAATCTGTCACGTAACTGGATGCAGTAATCCGAAGTTAACAGGTTGTCTGGCGGCAACCTAGGAACCAGCAAATCAGATGGCAGCCGCATTTCCCTTCCTGTCAACAGATAATGTGGTGACTGTGCTGTAGAAGAATGGACACTAGCACGGTATGCAAGCAGGCAATGAGAAACGGCTTCGTCCCACGACCTGGTGTTTTCTGGATTTACGAACGCCTTTAGGAGAGATTTTAGCGTGCGATTGACGCGTTCCACAGCACCATTACCCTGTGGGTGATAAGCACTCGTCTTCGTTTTCCTTATGCCTAATATTCTACACAATTCATGCATTAACGCACTCTCGAAATTTGATCCTCGGTCAGAATGTAACTGATTCGGGCACCCCAGCGCGAGATCCAGTGATCAAAGATGTATTTGGCGGTTGTTGCGCCGTCCACTCTTGGTACTGGCACGGCTTCGCACCATTTGGTGAAATGATCTACCATCACTAGGATGTATCTATTTCCTCGGCTAGTCTCCGGTAGTGGTCCAACAATATCAACTTCTACTATCTCATTCGGGTATCCTGTCAGCATACTCTCGGATTTGGATAAGCGTCCGGGGAAGTTGTCTGCTGAACGCCACCTTGAAGTTGTGAAGGCTGGCCCAGACTGGGACTCGAAGACCAGTGTCCAGGAAACTTTATTATTTTCATCTGGTGTTGCAACAACAGCTTTACATCGTAAGCCGTTACGACTCCTGATGAACAGTGGAAAAAAAGGAACATAAAATACTAAAAATAGTTTCTCGATCACGAGAAAAAGCGCCTAATCAGAATGCGTCCCGACTCCAAAAATACAGGTAACGGACCACAGCACCTGTTGCTTGATCCTCCAAACAAGCAAACAGGAAGGCGACCTTCAGCGCAGTCCATTTGCTGTTCGGCTCAAAAAACGCGTGCACAACTCCTGTATTTATAAGTTTTAAGTAGCACTGGGACTGGATCGTCTTGCGGACCTGTCAAGTGCGGAAGTCAAAACTGGAACGCAAGCAAGATAACAAGCGTCCAAATTGCCAAAGGCGAATATTCCAATTTTATCGGAAGCCGATCGAATGTGGGGAGGAACAACAATGATTCGTTTGCGACAGATGCCTCATCTACTTTCTGTTGAAGAATTTAACGGTTTTACAACATATTTTTCGAATGCTCATTAGAACCGAGTTTCCTAGGTGCGTATGCGGCTGTTAATTTCAATAACTTTCACTTCGTCGACGACTTGTCCATGAGGTCTATCACTTCTACCCAGAAGTAGGTTGGCAAGTGCAATTATCTGTCCATTGTCAAACTTAAGGTGGTAAATCTACTAGCGTCATAGTTCACCGGATTCGAGATCAAAGCCTAAGGGGAAACAAATAGCCACAACGCAAAAGCCTATTTGGTCGGAGATCGCGCCAACCTTCGAACATAGAATGTTAGGCGGAGACATCAATCAAGTGACTGCCTTGCGATATTCTTAAATTGGTAGAACATATCTGACATTGAGATCAAGGATTTGTAACTGATTAGTCTTGCCCTCCCCAGATAAGATTTACTAGCCTTTTCTCCGGTATGGAAATCGACGTCAAATTAAGGCGGCCCTTTCATGAAGCACGAACGTCTCTCTCTTTCAAACAATTTTTCAATGACTCTCAAATAATGTCAGAAATGGAATCTCATGGAACTTCCTTGCATGGGTCCAGGAAAGGATATCCAGGTGGTCAGTCTGAAAGTTGGCGGTTGTAGCAATAACATGTGTTACTTGGAGGTTGGTGCCGAGAGTGTACAGTGTGGCGGATGTGCGAAGTTGTTCAAATGTCAGCGTAACAAGCTCTGAAAATTGACTCAGTGTTCGTATGTGGTTCATTAGGGGCCAAAATGGGTTTGCGGATCATGTAAAAGCAAACTCCACGATTGTACCACTGTTGTGGGCACTGGCGTGAACCAGGATTTTCGATGACGCCGCCCGACAATATCTCCACTTACCCGGAATGATAACCCCTCAACAGCACGGTTTCAGATAGGGCCACTCGTGCGTTACCAACTTAACAACTGCTCATGTGCAGCGGACTAAAGCAGTTGATTCTGGGACCGAGTGGACATCATCCTGCTAGACTTCTCAAAAGCCTTCGACAGGGTAGACCACGGCATATTGCTTTCAAAACTGCAATGATACGGAATTGGAGGGAAACTGCTACGGTGGTTGGAGGCGTATCTGAGTGGACGCACCTTCTCTGTCCGAGTTAATGACGCATTATTCAGCATTCCCGAAATCCCAGTGCGGGGTGTTGCAAGGGTCAGTTTCAGGACCGTTGCTGTTCTCCCTATGAGTCAATGAAACGTCGTCGCTTTTATCTGCGAGCATTTTGTTGCACGCAGGAGACGAAGCTTTCCACAGTCAAGAATGACCCCTTCTATGGATCCCGGCTACAATGAGATCTCAGTACGTTGTGTGGCTGATGTAAAATTAGCAAAATACCGCCGAGTGCGATAACGTGTGAAGTCCCGAGGCTTCGTCGTATCCGTGTGACCTTGTATCACCTTGATAATGTTGGACTGTGTATATGTGAACAAATAAAAATTTAGAGTCGATTGTCACCCAGGATCTAAGTCTCTCCGTTAACTAAAAGATGATGGCACACAAGGCTACTAATGTCTCTAAATTCATCAACCGTAGCCTAGGCTGCCTAACCCCGGCAAACTTCATTCCCATTTATTCCACCCTAGTTCGCCCTTTACTAGAAGTAAATATTCAAGCCTGTTCCCCTATCACCATAAGGATGACTCATTTTTCGAACAAGTTCAGCGGAGAGATACAAAGCAAGTGGGGATTCTTCGGTAACTGAACGGTGATGAGAAGACTTCGAAGCTTGTGTCCATTTGACCTAGAGTTTCGAAGGATGATAGGAGTCACTATACTAGCCTATAACATGTAAACCGGCTCTAATCATTCACCCTTATCCATCCTACTCAGAACTGAAGTTGTAAGTTCAACAGGGAATAGTGTCTGTCTTCCACGTCCACGCTACTGTTCGCTTTGCCGGAGTCATTCGTTTGAATTTCGCGTGGTCCTCTTCTGGAACAATTAGGTGAAAGAGCAATAAGATTTCACCTGATGAATTCCCCAAGGTAGGTAAGTATTCCTGAACGTGTAGCTATCAAGCGAGTAATGAGGTTGGGCAACTGACAGTTCCATGCTGGCTGAGTTCGCTAGATTCGGGCATCTAGATGTATTCCTGGCGGCGGTAGGGCAGACATGCACGGTTAATCAAAGTCGCGTTACGGTGACACCAGATGACTTCGCAGGGTGGTAGAACACTAGCCGTCTCAGTGGCAGTTGATCAGTTGGGGTTCGGCGCTGCATTAAAGATTTGTGACCACGAGTACGGTTAGCACAACTACCAGTGAAACAAGGGAATAGGGATACAGGCAAAAGATTCACCACCACTGTGAAGGCCCTTAAATTAGTGAATATGGTTTGTTCAGTGTGAAGCCAGGAAACAGCAGACAACCTCCTGGATAAATCGGAGGAAGTGCTGAGGTATAACGCCTGAACTATGGACCGTCCTTCAATTCAAGAAGGTTGAAACAAGAGGTGTTTGTGAGAAGACCCTGAGGACATTGTGTGCCAAAGCTAGTAACCTAGGGAATAAAAGCAGTAATCTCTCAGGGTAACTAGTAGGGGGAGGTGCGTCGGGGTTACTGAGGCCTGGTAACGAGTGGAGAGGTCCGTGGATTATACTTGCCCTCCTGGATATTTGATTTACTGGGTAGATAGAAATTGTAGCAGAATGTGTGGGAGTGTTCTGCTGTTAATAGGGCAGCATTATGGCCAACGCCAAGAAGAACGGTTGAATGTGGGAAGTACTTTATTGTTAAGCTGCTCCATAGCAGATGCTAGAACAAAGCTACTGTTCCTATGCTCTTATGGAGACCCATCTTCTACCCAACGGTAGGATGAGCAACTCATCAATGTTAAGACAAAGCAAGCAAGCATGTCACAGCGACTCATTATAGCAGGAGATTTCGATGTTCTCAAGATGGATTACAGATCGATGCATGCTGCCAGTGGCACGTTTGGCGAAACACTTCTAGAGCTCCTGAGTCAGAAGCCATCATTTTAACATTTCAGTGAGGTCATTATATGGATGAATAGTTTTAGACCTTGTTATAACAAGGAAACCCTAATGCCATTTTTGACTTAAAGGTCGGAACACTCTTGGGTAAGGGCGACCATGGGGCCATACGTCTACGATCCGGTTGTGTCTGAGCCAAACCCCCACCCGACAGACGTCGTAGACCCTTCAGGCATGAATACGCAGCAAGTAATATTGGATGCGAAACAGTTGAGTTGGATAGACTGTCACGGTACCAGCGATGTCATCAAAACGTGAGGCATAAGTGAAGATAATCCCATGCAACTAACCGACACGCATGCACCATTAAGATGTAGTCGGTATACGGGGAAGCCTTTGTGGCGGAAAAATGGGAATGGAAAGCCTGGGATGTACTCAAACAGTTTTTTGTGGGGGGGTACTTCAGGACTTGTCAGTGTAAGACGGCTAGAAAGAGGCTTGAATGTTAGTCGTAGACCTGATTTTTTCAGTTGTCGTAGTTAGGAAAAATATTTTTCCGAAAAAACCGCTGAATGAGCTTGGTATCTGGTGCAGAAATTGAAATCACCGAAATCTGCGTCATGAACTCATGTGTTTTGTTTTAACTGACCGTTAATTGAAAACGACCTTAGGGTATATCGGTTTCGAAATTCGGTATGGCTGCTGTTGTTTTGGTTGGTTGCGTGTGAGAATGTTAACACAAGGATGTTGAAGTAATTTTTACATTTATTTTTCATTGTTCCATTCCTTCATGATTTTCTTTAAATTCTCATTTGCAGGAAATGGATATGTTGCGACTTTCAAGGCGATGTTTGAGAACCGTGAATTTCGCACCTTCTCACAGTTCCAGGAGTGCCTTCAGAGGTACATGGAGAAGGTGGGCGTTATTTACGTTCGTGGGACGAGCCGTTCGGTCGAAAACGGCTCCAAAGTACGATAAGGTTAGGCTGCATGGTACCCTGAAAACCATGCAGATTTATCGTTTTACGAAGTATAAAAGGCGTAGGAGTGTATGCAGGGGTGTGTCTAGCGAGTTAACTGTTGTCGGTCTCAGGCAACCAGTTGCGTGTCACGATTTCATGTGATGGGACGAAGTGCTTGTCTGGTTGCGTGCTCTTTCGAGCTAGAGCACAACCACCCCCTCAATCGTCTGCCATACGAATCTCTATCCTGCAATTTGGGGACTCACCGCCAGTGAATTGAACGAATGAGGAGCCTGTTCCAGTGCAATACACCAGCTGCTGACATTAAACAGTACGTAGCGGATGTTTACGGAAAGTTTATCACAACCGCTGACGTTGGAAACATCCGCCGCAAGTTGAAGCCTGCAATGTCCAGTGAGCTTGTTATGTAACAATGGTAACGGAACATCAGAGAACCTTGAGGAAGTTCTGTCGGTGATTAATGCGATAGGCGTGGTACGCACCATGTGGAAGGTATGGGACACGGCCGACCCGTGATGTACGGGTAGGTTCGTAGTGAGAAGTATGCTTCACTACGTAGGCTGTTCGAAATTTTTCAAGAAATGATGGGCGAGCACATTGTGGTGAAGACGTTTGTCATGGATAAGATGGCCGCGCAAATGAGAACAGCCTCATGTGGTGTTCGGCCGCGATATAATTCTGTGTTACTTTCATGTACGCCGTACGTAAGCGTGTAAGTGGGTAACATTTGTTTGTCATTTTCGTTAAAAGACGAACTCTTTCCGCAGTCGTTATCTCTTCCAACGAATGGCTACGGTAGACAATGATGAGAACAAACTGCACTTTTCCACCGTATACCGACGCCGAATGCATAAGATTTCTAAATTAATTTGTCATGGATGTACATCAAGCTCAAGCGGGCCATTCATGCGCACAGCGATGCTGTCCACTTCGGCTTTCGTGCGAATAATAGACTGGGAATGCAAACGGACGGTTGAAGAAGAGGACGCTCGCAAGGGATTTCCTAGCCGTTGCCATTCAAAAATTATGGATCCACAGCAAGTGGCTGATGCGGGAGTACGAAATACAAACGACGTACGAAAGCGACCACCATGGAGTTGTCTATGTAGACTGGTATGTCAATAACATTCTTCACAGACTGACCACGCTTGCAAGCCATCTTGTCCAAAAACATCTGAACGAACGGACTCCACGACTCCATTTCGAAAGGGTATTTGAGTGCGAGGTAGGCGATTCTCCAGTAATCACCTTGACACTGCAGCTTCGTGTGCAACATGATGGCGACGCTTTCGTCGTGGATAGCGTGCAGGGCACATGTGAGTGTACTTTTTACCGTTCGATGTGGCTTCCTTGCATTCACATTCTGTCAGTGTTTCGGAAACACTTCTACCCCTACGGTAAGGCGTTTCGTAGTTTTCATTTCCGTTTACAAAGGTCGTGTCCCCATTCATGAGCGGTGGTTGGCGGAGTACAACCTGCCAATTTGACTTTGGTGGGGGGACCGCAAA
>LOND01007004.1:6759-24939 GCA_014220965.1 Paragonimus kellicotti
CTTTTTGCAATGCTGTATTTTTTATGAATCGAGCTAAGTCGTGTGACGTTCATCCAAAACACTATACCGAATCGGAATATCCCCAAGCTGTCTTAAAATCACTGGGAGGTATATTTTTCGGCCATTCATTACTTGGTGTTCAGAACGCCAATTATATATCGCGACGATGAAAAGTATTCTATAAAGATGTCATTCAATGGAATTGAGATAGTGAATAACATGTATTCCACATGCATCAAATTTAAGTTTCTCATCGAAATCCGATGGCAAAATCCTTTTCACGATCTAAATCTAGGTGACAGTGCCCTACAACGCCGCAAGCAGAAATGCAATAACTCATCGGCAACTCGCACGTGGACGAAACCTTCCTTCCGGAACTCTGGTTAAAATTGGGCCGGAATCAACGCAAGTAATATTTTCCGTTGTTCGTTCACAAACTCTTACCGAGGCTGCGAAAGTCATTGATAAATTAGCGGAGCGTTTTCAACCACCAGTGGGTTGTTTGATTGAACCATATCTCATTCCACGTCTAATCATATGACATGCGTTCATCAGTGTCGAGTGGTTCATGCTTGCTCGGGTTTCAAGTGGATGTGGAATGACTGGCCAGGGGAGGTGGAGGGTTTGTACGAATTGTTTTTGGGCACATAGGCAGGGGTTGTGGAGTCTGATGACAATAGCTTCGGCCGTTGACAGCTCTGCAGCAGGATTGACGAACCTTGTAGATTACTCGGAACGCTTCATCCGGATTTATTTGATGGCCAGTGTCAAGTAAGTGGGAGCCAATCGCACTGGAAATAGGCTTTCTCGAACCGCTGCGAAGCCATTTCGGTAGGTGTTCACGAATCCTTTCCGATAGCCGCCTTGTGGTCCTCCCAACGTAACCGGCTTGACAACAACAGGTGAGAGAGTAGATACAGAAAGACGAAGAGAACTTGGGCAAACTATCCTTAAGGCGTGGCACCAGTACCGGGCAGGTGTCGAACGATACGATAAGTCTCGCTGCAGGGTAGGCACTCTCGACCGCGTTTGAAAGTCTACGGCTAATTATTTCACTGTTAACCTCACCTCTATATGAAAGACAGATGAAAACCGGCTTTTTCTCCGCTGTCTGGACGAGTTCAAGTTTCGTACCGGAATGCAGATTTTTGTCTACGAATCTATCAGTGTAAGTTTCTCGAATATATCTTACTTCCTCCTGGAGAGTGTCCGGTGTACAGATCTTTTGCGCTCTGTTCAAGAGACAACGTACCAAATTTCTTTTGTACTTCAACGGGACAAAACTGTGAAAATGTGTGTATTGACCCGTCCACGTCTTTTTCTATGATCTTTGAATTGTTCCCTCTGGTTGACGAAGCAACGCGACATCTAGGAATGAGAGTCTGCTGTGATGTTCTAGCTCGACAGTGAACTTTATATTCGGGTGTGCTTTGTTGAACTCATCTAGTATGACCTGGGGATCATCATCGTTTGGAAGAAGACAAAAATATCGTCCACATAGCGTTTGTAGAGCTTGCACTTAGTTACGATGTGATTGAGTTCAGTGGTCTCTAGTTTGGCCATAAATATATCTGGCGAGTAGCGGACCTAGAGGTGAACCCATTGCTACTCCATCTTTCTGCCTGTATAACTCTCCATTAAATTGAACATTATAGGTGCAAAACAACAATAGTTCTTTCAATTTTTCTCCCGTAATTCCGACATCAATCTGATTGTTCTCGATATAGGTGCACAGATAGTCAATAGTTTCTTGCAGTGGAACATTAGTGAATAGAGAAGTCACATCCAAGGACAACATGTTGTCATTCCCGATATTCACTGAATCGATTGAGTCTACAAAGTCGAAGGTGTCCTTTAGGCTAAAAGGAGTTATTCGTGATTTGATCGGTTCTAATATCTTCCACTAGCCATTTTGCTAAAGCTAAATTCGATGATGATTGCACCGTTGGGCTTGTACATCCCGTTTGGCGTTTATTGTCACTAAATGTGAAAGAAAACAAGTGGGGTCTGTCGTAACTTTTGTCAGACTGCTTGTGTTATTACTAGTGCCGTAGTTATCAACCAAACCTGCCTTGCATTTCTAGGTCGTTTGCGGCTAAGTGTATTGTCGTTTATAGATTTCGTATCGTAATATTTTAATTCAGTTCATTGGACATGCTGACTAATAACCTTGTGTCTTTGGCCGGTAAGCAGCAACTTTCGGTATTTTAGGTGTCATGATCTGAATTAGAAACCCTGCTATAGTTGATAATCTAAGTACATGTAACGGCCTGAGTAATGTTATTGAAAAAAGATGTTTGACAAATGTGCTTCCGGAACGGCAAACACCTGGGATCATACACAAAGTAACGGCACTCTGCAAGAAACCTTCAATCAACACCGGTAGGTTTCGATGGTTTCCTATTCAAGTCAGAACGAAATATCGACCATGGCGACCTGACTGATTGAAGCCGTATCAAGAAGGGTTAAAACGATAGAGACAACCGGTTGAGATACGAATTGTCAAGTGCAAACAACCTCAATGCAGTTTTTATAAGCCCACGGCGGTCACTTTTCTATGATACTTGAGTTTCTTTGATGTCGAAACGCGAAAATAAAAGCATACCACGGTGACACGTTTAACCGGGTAATTGGTGGAAGATGGGTCATGTCGCTCAATGTGATACTCACATTGTCACACTATATACCCCCTTAAAAATGCTATTGGATCGTCCCTTCTATTATGCGCCCAATCCTTTGACCTTAGACCGAGAAAGACAAACGAAGTGGTAGCAACGTTTACCGGAAAAACGAGTCCAAACCGGTCAAGAGAGGACACTGGATGTATATGGCGAAAGAATCGCCATACATGGCCGACAAAGCGCAGAACGAATCGGACGACACGGTCACATACAGCGGTCGAGACGCGGAGCGAATCAGCCGAGACAGTTATATATGGCTAGCGCGGCGTTGGAACGAATGACGTCGCAGCAACAACAGCTGATTCAGAAAACAATAGTGTAGCGAACAAGCTCGTTTTCGGTTATTCATCATCAGGCTAATTACATAACATTTATATGGAACAGGGTTGTCAGGGCGAAACAAACAAAACAAGTAACAAGTTCAAGTGAGGTCGGACACGTCATTGGCACACACGAACGTGACATTTACACTAGAAGCTGAGCGTAATGACCAACTAGCCTTCCTGGACGTACTCATCCGGCGACGTGCTGATGGATCGATTCAACGTAAAATCTATAGGAAAGAGACCTGGAATGGACAGTATATCCATTTCAATAGCTTTGTCCCTCTAAGGCAGAAAAGGAATCTCATAAACTGCTTGACTGACAGAGCCAGGAGAATATGTACACAAGATACAGTCTCTGATGAACTATCGTTCCTACGCACACTGTTCTTACAAAATGGCTATCCAGAGCGTTTTGTGGACAAGACTATGCAACGTCGTGAGAAACAGGATAAGATGACCCAAGCGGAAAAGAAAGCAGTATTTATCTCATTACCATTCAAAGGGGATACGCTTGCCGAAACAATCACTAGGAGACTTAACAATGTTATCAATAGAACATTCCATGCTGCAAAATTACGTGTCTGTTTCAACTCTACTCCAGCATTGTGTTTACGGTTAAAGGATAAAGTGCCCGTTTCTGCGGCTTCTTTTTGTGTATACTCATTTACTTGTTCCTGTGGAACTAGTTACGTGGGTCGCACGACCAGGCGCTTATCTGAACGTATTCGTGAGCATCATCCAGCCTGGATCAGTAGCGGAGTCACCAAGACAATTACCAGCGCAATTGTTGCACACCTCGTTGATACACATCATACTGTCAACCTGGACTCCTCTTTTCGTCCGATTTACCGAGTCAACGCCGGTCACTCAAAAGCTGTCAGAAGCTATCCGGAAACTGTGTATGTCAATGGTTCCGCCTGAGGCAGAATCAAACTGGAATTCCAAAAATACAGAACTGCCAATAACTTATATATGCATGTTGCGTTCCAGACAGTGTTCCGTGGTCGTTAAATTTATTTTGGATGAGAGCTACCTTTTGGGGATCGGGTTGATCAACTTAACGAAAACAGTTTTGTTCATCGTAACTTTTGAAATTATAACAATATGTTCCAGAAAATTGTGGTGGACGTTATGACAGGTGTGTATAACAAGAGGCACATTTGCGGTGTAACTTAATCCATCAGACTTTCTTGGTTTTCTTTTTGGGTTGTAAATGTCATGGACGGTCACATTCAACAGGGGGTAATGAAATGTCCATGTTTGAAGCTGCATCGTAACTCTGATATAGTTGTATCAAATTGTTGACGCTGTTGACAACACATGGACTCGTTAAATTCGCTTGTTCGTTTTGCCCTGACAACCTTGTTTCGTACAACTGTCACATAAATGGTTTGATGATGAACGACCGAACGAAAGCTCATTCACTGCACTTTGTGTTGACGACTATCCGGAAGATTGTGCATTGTACTGGAAAATAACCAGTAGATTTTTCTCTCTCTGCCGAAGTAATCCACCAGTATTTCATTGGTTCGTGTTGGCATACAATCTGCACTATTTCTGGTGATCCACGTTAAAATTTCGCAAATCATCAGTAACCACAATGCGATATTACAAGATTGATTCTGACGGCTGATTTTGAAAACATCGCAGTTTCTAGGAAAGCTGTTTAGATGATTAAGTTGACACAATTGTCATTATCCGACAAATTCAGTTGGAGTACGGGATGGCGTTGTGTGATAACACAAAATTGAATAGGCGATTGAATAAAATGCTCGCCGTTGGGCCAGTACGTAACTGATTCCAATGGATCAAAGAGAGGCTGTTCATGACACACCGGCCAATTTCTAAATTCACTTCGTATAAAGATTTGAAAAGTTGGGTGCAAACCTCACAAAGCTAATCGTTAATATCAACCAACTAGCTGATGCTCACAGGTGAGTCAGAAGTTATTCGTAATCTTTCAAAGCAACCGAATTTCATAGAGTGATGGTCTTGTTGCAGCCGTTCCAGCTCTCATGTTAGGTATCGTGGCAGGATGATATTTATCACCTTGATGTAGTACGTTGAATCTTAATCACCTAAGTAATCCAGTGGTGCGAATTATCCAGAATGCACTGGAATTCAATTTCAAACTAGATAGGATGCTTACCTGCAAATGTTGGTCCACGCAATCTTCGGGAAAACCCATGCACACAGTTGGCCATGAAGCAACCAATCTCACAGAATTGACTGTCCTGAGCGCCACGCCCATTTATACTGCTAGGGTTGAAACTAGCCTGATCCACCAGCAGAGTTAAGCGTAGGATTGCGAACTGAACAGAATTGTACTAAACGATTGTCGGATACCTGTAATGTTTCGAAAGAGAGAAGTGTTTCTCCCCACATGTCCGGCAGACCAGAACCTTCTACGAACTATCCTGCACGCTTGACAGACCGTTACTCTTGCCGAGGTAAACGAATCTGGGAAGTTAGCATGTATTAAAAAGCGACCTGTTGAAACTGTTTCTAATATGCTTCCGTGCGTTGTTAGGAAACCGAGTGTTCCTTCTACAACTCTCGCAATCAGACTTATCCATCTGAACGGTGATCAACTTTAGTGCAAAACGGGGCTGAGTATGTTTTCCTATATTCGTTTGAAATATTGGTTGTGTGCATCAAAGAATGTATGGCACTCACTTGTATGCTAGAGGTAGCGAATGTTCTGGAATTTTCGATGACTATACAGTGAGATTTGAACGAATAAGGCATGACAATGACATACGATCTCGTCTGGTGTCATTATTTCATTAAAAATGAAATCCAAATGTCGTGAGTGACGCATCAGATATTTGTCAGCAAACATGATGCACTTACAAATGCGTAGTTTACAAATACCTTCGACACACATCAACGTTAGATCATGCAGACAGATGATTATTTGAATAACATACAAACATGGCGGAGACAACAGTGGCCAGGTTTCCCAACCAAGTAGTAAAATTGAATGAAGACAATCATTATATACTCTTCCTTTCAGCGACAACCGAACGTCTTTTCGATGCCACAGATGACGCATTTGGCAAAGGCAACTCGTGCCTTTGCTATCCTCGTTGATATCTCATCAGCAATATTACAAGCTGACGAGATAGTGCTACCCAAGTATGTGAAACTGTCCACAGTCTCAGCGGATCATGAGGAAAGTAGGAATCGTAAGGCCCCAGTCTTGAAACAACACTTTGCACTTTGAGGATGTCAGCTCGGTCAGCCACCTTGTTCAGCATGGTCTGCATGTCTTCGGCAGAGGGGCTAAGTAAGACAATGTCGTCCGCATACTCCAGATCGGTCAACCGAGCGCCAGGAAGAAGCTCAACACCAAGTTCACTGGACTCCTCAAGTACACACCCTCCAGAATGTCGTCCATGACGAAATTGAACAAGAAGGAGGAACTCGGACACCTTCGATGAACGCCACTAGAACTGATGAACGCCCGAGACAGTTGACCGCAAACCCTCACAATACTTGCAGACTGAGCATGCAATGATCTCAAAGATTCACGTATTTCCCTGGTACTCCCTTGCGAAGAAGACAGTTCCAGAGAACGTTACGAGCAACTGAATCGAAAGCAGCCTTCAGGTCCAAAAGACCACGACCGTCGGCTGCCTATAAGAGTGCCGATGTTCCAAGATCCGTCGCAAGATAAAAATGTGGTCAACGCACCCTCGACCTGATCAGAATCCTGCTTAATTCTTCATATACATGACTTTCTCTGGGCTTAGTGAGGCGGCATAAAATGAGGCCAGTGAGTAACTTGGACGCAACAGACACCAAACTGATGCCTCTGTGGTTGTCACATAGACTTCGGGCCCCTTTTTGAAAACGGGAATTACTGTTGATAAGCACCAATCACGAGGTACCTCTTCAGTCTCCCAAATCGTCTGGAGGAGTTCTGTCACTTCCGATACCGACCTCCCTCCGCCATCTTTGAAAAGACAAGGAGAGAGAGGATCTGGATCAGGAGCCTTATTACGCTGCAATAACTTCCAGATATGGCCTAACTTACACCAACTCCACGACCAGTACAATCACGGATCAGGGAAAGAAGTCTTCTGCTAATTTCCAGATAAAAGGCTCCTTTCCATCTCTTTCGACTGTTCGACCAAGTAGTGCTCACGGTCTTTGCGCAAGCTTTTAGTCAGCTTGCGTTTAAGTTCTCGACGGTCGTCATCATATTCAGAACCAGGTGGGATCGAGCGACGCTTGTTCATGAGGTTTATCGACGTGATGGAAATCCAGTTCTGTCGCAACTGAACAGCTCCTTCGGAACATACCTCTTCACAGCATGTTTTCATAGCTGCGGTGATTTGTTCCCAGTGTTCGTTAGGATCACTCACCTGACTCGAACTGGGCAACTTGTTCACCAACGCCTTCTGGTAAGCGTTCTTCACACCCTCATCGCTCGAATGCCAGTTAGGTACCTTGCATTTACGAGCGTATTTCCTCTGAGCAAATGACAAAACAAAACGGGCACGCACACCAACATGGTCCGAGTCCACGTGATTGCTTCAGAAGGTATGACAGTCCATAACAGAGCAGCACCACCTGTAACTGATTGCTATATGATCCAACTGTGTCCACGGTTGAGAAGTACACGGAGGTCTCCATGTATCTCAGTGTGTTGAAATGCTGTGCTCACAGATAGAGACCATGTGATGTGCCCAGCTGCAGTAGTCTGTCGCCATTGTCAATGCTTTGTGCCCGGACACCAAACATAATCCTCAGCCGATTCTCATCCGATGAGAGACGACCAAGTTGAGCAATCAAATTGCCAGCTAGAATGCTGATGTCTGAGGGTATAGTTTGCTTGAGAAGGTCGACAAGGGCGTCATACAACGCACCCTTGATAACACCCGAACAGCTGTCTGTTGGGGCGTACGCCGATACAATGAGAACACAACGCCTTTCTAAGTTGCGTTGGCAGACTTTAACTGATGTATGAGACTGACAGCACACAAGCGACTTTTCACTGGGATCCAATCGAGCAAACATTGTTCTGCTGTGGAACACAGTGCGATTCCCATTCCTGCCTTGATCACGAGATTCAGCTTCGGCGTCACCAGAATCCGTGAGGGAGAAGCGTTTAATCGACAGTAATCAACAGGTGAGCTCAAGTAGATAACGGTGCTAGAATCGTAGACTCGCGTCTCCGACACGCAGCACACATCAAGCTCCAGACTTGAGAGAGTACTAGAGCAGCTTGCTGACCGACTTGTCGGAGTGCGGACATTGAAGGCGCCAATGTTTACCGGTTGTCTTGGCCTCAGAAAACAATTATCGCCCGAAGGCACATGGAAGGCAAAAAATGGGGGGTAAAACAGTAGGAGAAAGTCGTATTGGGTTAGTAATGTCACTGTGGGAGACCGATAACTTCTGATACTTCCCGGTCGTTTATGCCGCGGAAGGGGTTGACTTGAGGGACCCCACCCCGAGTCTCTGACTCAAAAGTCTGACCTGCGAGACAACAGGATACAGGGTTTTCTTGGGGGACCCCACCCGGAGCCAATGACTCAAAAGTCTGACTCACTTGGCAGTGAGGGACTTGCCTAGCCCGAGGGCGCAGTGAATAAGACATTGATGACTCATTCTGAGCACTGCTGCGCGCAGTGGATGTACTCGAAGGCTACATCGGGCTTTTGGGTGATAGATGTTTTTCGACCGTATTGGATAATACGCCGGCGGTCACGGTCAACCGTTGGGCGATCGGAGTGCTCTTGTTTGAGGGTACCTTTTCTAACCCCCTTCTTCCTGATACGGAAGACAGCAGTGCCGCAACTATAAAAATAGTTCTGCTGTATGCCCATAGGATCGTGCCTCACTACCTAAGCACTCGTATGCGCTCAGTAGATTGATATACAATCCTATGAGTGTAACTGCTTTTCGTCTGGCTGCTCCCCTTTGGCCTGTCTGACAGGGTTGAACCTGGAAGGACCGGAGTCCTAGTCAGCATAGCCCGCCGGATCGAAACAACACACAACTCCGATCACCTCGTCAAGGTGGCAGTATAGATCGTGGACTGCATATGTATAGATGACACGGAAACAGAGAGAGGGAGAGTGGAGCTACTGAGAAGATGGTGTGATAGATATGTCTGTTAAAACTTAGTGAGAGATGACCACGGCTTCGAGTAGCTCGGTGTAAAATGGCAGTTGGATGGATTTGTAACGGAACGAACATGGAGTTTTATTAGACGGCGTTCGATTGGAGAAGAAACATGAGAAACTTCGGTTTGTTGGCGTTTATTTCAGTTGGAAGGATAGAGTAAAGTGTAAGCATGATAGCAAACTGAGTGGGACTTCGGAATTAACGCATCAGAGGTTTGCTTGTCACTCACACACTGGAGAAGTGTTCATTAGTGTGCACGTGTAAAATGATGCTTGCTGCTTAAGCTGCACATGGCGTTGCTCTCGCGTGCGGTGCGCTGAGCGAACTGTATGTCTGCCTTAATTGCACGGTCTCGAAAGCGCAGGTGGTTTCACCCAGTAACCTGAGGGTGCAACCAAAAATTAGTTCTTCTGAAGTAGCTTTTTCTAACCGTGTTTCCTAATCCCAAATGGACCGGCTGAAGTACTTGTTTCAATAAAGGATTAGCATCCCTACTAACGGCGGCTTTCAGCTGACAATTGAAATTCCCTACCACTTCAGTTGCTGCCCAATGGTAAACCATGGTCCGAGCATGCTTGTATCTTAGCGCACTTAAGAGGGTCGCAGGGTGTCTTTAGAAGTGTACTCCACGGACTGTGATCACCACTGCCGGACAACCGAATTGTGCCAACCAGCTCTCTGTGAAAGCGCTGGCTACTATTTCTGGAGAGCAGCTAGGTAGCGGTATGGTTGAAGGCCATCTTGCGAAGCGGTCAACAAACATCAACAGACAAGCAGTCATTTGAAGACAGTAACAGGCCCGCCGGATTGACATTCACGCGATGAAAACATACGTCAGGCAAAGGAAAGGTACCAAGGGACTTCGAAACGTTGGCAGTGGAGATGAGAACTGCTCAAGTTGTGGACAACGTGGTTTGCTTTGGACCACACGGAAAGTTTGATGGCAAGTTTAACTGAAGTGTGTACGCTAGGATGAGACAAACTGTGTAGTGTATCCAGAGCTGTGTGACGGAAGGATGTAGGCACTACGGGGAAAGACGTGCCATGGAAAGTATCGCAGAAGATTATTCCTTCTGAAGACGCCGGGATTGTTGGGGAGCTCTTTTGACAAAGATGTTCGATCTCTGGACCAGTGGCTTGCATGATAACCAGGACTGCCAACTCAATGCCATTGTCAGCATATGTGCTGTGATTATGAACGCGTGGAAAGCCATAACGTTGTTCCGAGACCTGTGTCAGACACGTCGGTTACAAGTGACAAAGGTGCGTTCGGTTCAGGATGATCAATGGGAGCTTAATCGGCGTCCGCATCTTAAGCCTCAATGTTGCGCGCGTGCCGAATATGCCCAGTCTAATGCTGAAACCGACCAACATACAGTGTCTCTTACCGATCAGAAGGTTGGAATGCCGGGTAAAAGCGATGCCGCGACAATTGGAACATATCGTGGAATGTCCACCGGAGGTGCAAATTGAAAGCTAAATAATGCTCCTCGTGGGTAATTATAGAAGAGCTATTTGCCGAAAGGGGATGATACCTCCCGGTTAAACCCAGGGACGTGTTTACGGTTTCTATATCCCGTATAAACTGGAAACGACAGGGGGATTCGGTAGGGACGACATTGTTTTCCGTTACAGGTCGGCTGCTGAGTGCACGTCGCCTTAATGATGCGCAGGTGCGCTGTTTAGCTTGGTTAGCAAAACGTTCATGGTACCAACAACAGTTAGTTTTTGACTGCGACAGGTGTCATCTGGTGGATATACTAGGTAGATGACCTGAGGAACGGCTTGAAGATGTTAGGCACAAACTATGTCGCGATGATGCCATTTCTGCTTTTAGAGAACTTCGGTCTTTGGAATCAACGTTTGAGAGTACCAAACCTGTCCAGACCACAGTGCCCATTTGTTAGAAGCGTGGAATGATATATGTTTCAGTCAAACAACCCATTGATGGTTGAAAACGCTCCGCTACTTTATCAGTGACTTTCGAAGCCTCGGTAACAGTTTGTGAACGAACAACGTGAAAATATCTTGCGTTCTTTGATTCCGACACATTTTCAAGCCAAGTTCGGGAGAGGTTTCGGTCCAAATTGCGAGCTTGCACGAATTCGAAGGGTTATTGATTTTTTTATTTGGCTTTGCTGAGCGCGTTGTAGGGCGTTGTCACCTAGATTTAGGTCGTGGAAAGGATGTTGCTATCGGATTGTTGATGAGAAACTTAAATTTGATCCCTTCAGGATACACGTTATTCACCATATTCGATTCCATTGAATGACATCTTGATAAGAATACCTTTCATCGTCGCGTTCCACAAACTACCAAGCCCAGTGAGGCCGGAAAAATCATCTCTTGCAAGTGGATGCGAAGACAGCTGGGGATATTCCGTTTCGGTATAGTGTTTTGAATGAACGCCACGCGACTTAGCTCGATTTGAAGAAAGTACAGCATTTCAAAAAGAATTAACTTCCAAAGGTTTTCAGTGATACGGCAAAATATGCTGTTGGAACAGCCGAACAGAATAACACCCAATCAGTATTCACTATCAAAAACCGAACAACGGTGAAAACTAAGACCGAGCGCGTTGACCCTGGAAAAATGAAGTGTAGGGGGGAGGGGTGGGAGCGGGAATAAAACACCTTCAATCTAGTGAGTCGCGCAGCGAGTCGTTGTTTTAATCACTGACGGCATCACAAATGAAAAGCTAGGCTTACAAACAAAAGTAAAGTAGAACCAAAATCATCAAAAGTGTACAAATGAATGTGACTATTAAATTTCTATTATCCCTTATACTAATCACATATAACCTGTTTTTACATCGTCTCATACTCACCAAAATTAAAAACGGCTTTATGGTAATGTCATTTGCAACCATTTCCAGAAATAAGATTTCATCGACCAACATCCACCTGAAATTCTGTATAAAGAACAAAAGTATAAATTTCGTACAGATAAAGAAGCCCTGGTAGCATAACATTTCCCTGATTGATATCTAAACTTTCCGTGATTGTTTTCCGAGTGTTCTTCTGGTGATCTCTGTGCTCTGAAAATACAGTGGAGACACTTGAATGAACGGTTGGGGAAAAAAGTTCGCAGCCAACATCCCGTATAGATAAATTTATTGCATGTTGCACAAGCCCGTGCGGTAAACGGAAACCTACCGACACACATTATGTACATCGCAGGTTTTAATTTCGTCATAAGAAAGAAAAGGGGCACATAACCACAAACATTTCTTAACGAGCGAAATGTTAATAGTAGCAACACTCGTAACACACTTATCGAAGGAGGCTTCCATATCACAATTAAAAAGTGTCGTGGGCTTCTTTCGTCGCCCTTAATCTGGCCTTCTGCATCCATCTTTAGATAGTTCCCTTTATCGCTTGCGTTACGTCTGGTCATTACTCATTCTCGATGGATTCTGCAGTCTAAAAAGGATAACTGGTTGTAACTGCACATAGCGACAATGGCTGAAGTCAACGGTCAAGAGGCAATTAATATGCGACCGTTGACTCCCCTCCAATTTGATGGTTTTTGGCTGCATCGTTCATCATCAGTGTTCTCATGACATTACTGGTGCATTCCCTCATTGATATACAACCAACACTGGTGAGAAATGTTACCTGAGTACTATTAATTAGAAAAAAATGAAAAATCTTACCACTACTGTATACTCTGCATCTCCACTTTATGTTCAGCAGCTGCATACACCCTACTCGTTTTTTTTGGGAAACTGCAACCAGCACAACATGAGGAGTTGACAGACACCAGCAGATGTATCGAGAATCCACCACTACAACGTAGAGAATCTATACTCGCAGCTTCTGCGTATTACAACAACACTATCATCACATATTCTACCTATAACGACAACCAGCTATTCTTCACACTTTTTTGTTCCAATTCACACAAACAACATACCAAAATGGCCACCTGCTCGCCTCACGTCTCTGTGAACTCTAGACCAATCTAGTTCCAGTAGATCCTACTGCTCATTGTGAGATACCACGGAATCTATGACGAAGGAGCTACTACTTCGAGACAAACATGTTACCTGTAACAATATACCTAGAGCAAGGGTGTGTGGTTTATCAACAATCTGAGACGCCCACGTTTAGGATGCACTACATCACCCTTGTGCGCATATTCTCCAGTATCATGCGCGCCTCACTCCCACCAAGGACTATCCTGACACGCGACGATTGATGTCTGCAAGTGTTAGACAGCTTGAATTCATCTTACCGTTTACGTTTAGCATCATGATTCATTATGGCGTCAAACGATGGTATGTCTGATAACTGCTCCAAGAGCCGTCGTTATTTATAAGGCAAATTCAAGTCACCTGGCAAACGGAAGGACAATCGAAAACTGCTACCTGTTACAGGATGCATTCTTAATTTGTAGAGCTTAGAGAGGCTCTAATACTATCTAAAAGCAAACTGTAGTGTTCAATGGAGCCCAATCAGGGCCAAAGCGCAAATCTTGGCTGCGTTGTCCACGACCTATGCACAATTCCCAAAGTTTCGTCATCAATCTTAACAGTTTGACACATCTTAAAGAAATGTTGAATGGCAAAAGTGCAACATACACTCCGATAACAATGGCACGGGATTAGATACGATATGTTTTTCTGGAACATCTCCAAATATCCATAATGGGAGAAAACACGACACTGTTTTTAAATGATAGAAGTGACTCTTTAAATTGAATATTTTAACGATTCACTCAACAGAGATGCGTACATATGGTAGCATTAGAAAATGTGCAAATTGCTAGAAAGCATCACCTTGTCATCTATGCTTGAGGTATCGCTGAAGGGGAATGCTCCAGAACGCACTAAACAGACCTCGAGTCTGTAAAGGAAGTCTTCCTTAGCACGCTCCATGAAATACGGAACCGTTTTGAGGGAACTCTCGTCTCAATTTTTTAGTGAGCCACATAACACTGACTTACCTAGATAATGTTGCGGCACGGGAGGATTTGCTGGCACATTTTTCCCAATATTAGCTTTCGGTGTTTGAGCGGCCTGCGAAACATTGCTGATGAACCAGTTTGGCCAAACGATAAATGTGAGCACACGAACAACCCCGGACCTTATGACATCCCTCCACGCGTTTCCCATGCAACAACAAATGCAAGATGCTGGGAATATTACCTTGGAGCCCTCAAAATTGTTGCGATGTGGTATGGCTAAACATAACTGACGTGACTCGCGTGAGTGTACGGACACGTTTTTCAACGGGAAGAATCCTTGTAAGTTTTATTTACATCGATGTTCGCCAACTGATAAACTCGAAGGATGTCTATTGCATGTCGGTGTGTGATCCAGAGGGAACACTCAAAGATCACCCAGAGAACGGCTGTATTCCAGTGTGCTACTAGGAGCAATTCAAAAAGTAACCTATCAGATACACGCAGTAGCTGAACCACGCCATTCTAGTCCGAATTCTGTCCAACATTGGTATGACTGCAAGTTATATGGTCGTGAACATTCTCGACTTATGTGTCCATTTCCCAATTCCAAACGTCATAAATGTGGCGGAATAGGTCACAATCAAGCCGTCCAGACGTGTTTAGTCCGGTCTTCTTTGAAGGAGCAAAGTTTCTCATCTGATTTTCATTGCATCGCTCTTGCTGTACTTTTTACTAATTCTGTTAATTCTACACACCATATAACACAATCATTTACTGTTAACAATGGCCCCAAACATTCCTTCACTGTTGACACTAATATTGTTGAATCTTTTATTTCTGTTAAGTACCTGAAGCGGCCAGGAACCTTCTGTTGTCTTGAAGTTGTTAATATATTTGTTAAGGGTATTACTGAACATGCTTTACCTATTCCTGGCAAGTGTGAACCCTCATTCACAGTCCATCATCTACACATGTTCATTTTTTGTCATCAATTTTGTTCCGTATATTATTGGTCTGAAGTGCATGAAAATTCTGAAGCTCTCTTTCATACTTCCATCGTGACGTCAAACGTAATCTCACTACACATTCTGTTGAACCCTCTGAGAGTGAAAATTCTGTCTCCAGGACTGTTTCAGATTTGAATTCAGTTACGGAAGTATCTGCAATCGAGCCGGCGTAGACAAGAGGTCCTGAATGTGTAGAGAAGAAGCAACGTCATCACTACAACAACCCGGACTTTCATTTGAACTGCGGCGGGTGTAGTGATTGTAATTCATAACCGAACATTGTGTGCTATTGTTGTTTTACTGCATGAATAGGTACGTTGTACATGATACTGATTACATGACGATCTCGTTGGCTAACGTGCTGCGTTATAACTGCGGCGTGCAAACTAGCTCTGGATTTAAGCCTGGTACATCTACGATTACTATTGCTTATCCCTCACTACCACGTAACAGTATATATTGTTATCAGCACGTTCTGACGGCCACTACAAAAGTGGAAAACAGATGGAAAACCCGAATAATCATTTCCTTATGGTCATCAATCGCGAACGAAGAAGGCCGATAATTCATACACCTATCAAGACCAGGAGTAGAACTTCGGTCCAGACATGACACAACCGTGTTGATCACCGTATCCGCGAACTAATACTAGGTACGACCGACTTCCATATATGAAGTCCCAACGACTTTCGCTTGAGAGTAATAGATAGGCTGTCCGATCTTTCGGATAGAAGACAGATACTGCCTGTTAACTCCTGATGATATTTCATCGAGCATAATTTCCGAGAAAAGCCGAAAGCTGTCATGTCGATGAATCCGTAAAGCAACATGGTGACATCACGAAAATGTGACTGGAAGTGTAACCATTGGCTGTGGCAAAAAATGCACTTCTGATGAGCTCTTAACAAAAATGAAAATTGAATCCAGTTCCTTTTTTCCAAGAGAGGCCGCTTGGATGTGAAGACCGTGATCAAACGTGACTCGCGTTCAACTTGAAATCAGTCAAAGCCTTGATTACCCATCTGCGTAAGACAATCGAAGAGGGAGAGAGAGCATGTTGAATGTGGCAATTCGAAACACTGTACTAACTGGGAGAAATGAACGTCGTCATCGTGTAATATGGAGTGTCCATGATGATGTTTATACGAAATGAGCTATTTTAGAGTTTTGCAGCGATTTTTAACGCTTCAAAAATCTGTGGAACACGTGATGAATGTTTAGGTTCCAGGATGTTCTAAGGAGTCCCGCGCATGGTAGGAAACATCTACTGTTCATTCCACTCTTTGTCGTGCTTTATTTTGCTTATGCAATTTTACCCTTCGGGTTAGGCAATGGTTGTCAAGCTTCTCTCAATGACTTCTTGTCGTCACCACCTTCGTTTTGATGAACTTTCACGGTGATCACTCATCTCTTGGTGCACTTCTTGAATCCAAACTGGTTGTCAAGCTTCTCTCAATGACTTCTTGTCGTCACCACCTTCGTTTTGATGAACTTTCACGGTGATCACTCATCTCTTGGTGCACTTCTTAATCCAAACAATGTTTACCATGTATGCCGTGGTGACTTTTCGGATACGGGAGGTAAATACTTCGTAAAAGATGGAGTAGCAATGGGTTCACCTCTAGGTCCGCTACTCGCCGATATATTTATGGCCAAACTAGAGACCACTGAACTCAATCACATCGTAACTAAGTGCAAGCTCTACAAACGCTATGTGGACGATATTTTTTGTCTTCTTCCAAACGATGTTGATCCCCAGGTCATACTAGATGAGTTCAACAAAGCACACCCGAATATAAAGTTCACTGTCGAGCTAGAACATCACAACAGACTCTCATTCCTAGATGTCGCGTTGCTTCGTCAACCAGAGGGAACAATTCAAAGATCAATTCATAGGAAAAGAACGTGGACGGGTCAATACACACACTTTCACAGTTTTGTCCCGTTGAAGTACAAAAGAAATTTGGTACGTTGTCTCTTGAACAGAGCGCAAAAGATCTGTACACCGGACACTCTCCAGGAGGAAGTAGGATATATTCGGGAAACTCTCATTGGAAATGGATACCCTGAGAGATTCATAGACAAAAATCTGCGGTCCGGTACGAAACTTGAACTCGTCCAGACAGCGGAGAAAAAGCCGGTTTTCATCTGTCTTTCATATAGAGGTGAGGTTAACAGTGAAATAATTGGCCGTAGACTTTCAAACGCGGTCGAGAGTGCCTACCCTGCAGCGAGACTTATCGTATCGTTCGACACCTGCCCGGTACTGGTGCCACGCCTTAAGGATAGTTTGCCCAAGTTCTCTTCGTCTTTCTGTATCTACTCTCTCACCTGTTGTCAAGCCGGTTTACGTTGGGAGGACCACAAGGCGGCTATCGGAGAGGATTCGTGAACACCTACCGAAATGGCTTCGCAGCGGTTCGAGAAAGCCTATTTCCAGTGCGATTGGCTCCCACTTACTTGACACTGGCCATCAAATAAATCCGGATGAAGCGTTCCGAGTAATCTACAAGGTTCGTCAATCCTGCTGCAGAGCTGTCAACGGCCGAAGCTATTGTCATCAGACTCCACAACCCCTGCCTATGTGCCCAAAAACAATTCGTACAAACCCTCCACCTCCCCTGGCCAATCATTCCACATCCACTTGAAACCCGAGCAAGCATGAACCACTCGACACTGATGAACGCATGTCTCATGACAGGCGCGTGTAACACTCCCACCCTCCCCCAAGACTGTGATCCGTACCACTCCTGTGATTTTTGATGACCTATTTGACACGTTATAATTTTCATATATAATTCGCATTTACCTTATGTAATTGTAAAAGCCTGATGAGAATTACCGAAAACAGCTGTTTGCAAAATTGACTTATTGTCATCGAATTATCAATTAATGCTATCAGGCAAATGCGAAGCTGGCAAGTCAGTCACTGGGTGGTGCATACACGTGACTTAACTATGCGTGGACCAGCCAGCAGGAAACAGCACAGTTGAAATGTGGTTAGGAACATGCATGCATTCACACGGCGCTGTTTGTGCTCTCGGGTCGGTGATCAAGACGAAGTATTTACTTCCCGTATCCGAAAAGTCACCACGGCATACATGGTAAACATTGTTTGGA
>LOND01007005.1:5006-21030 GCA_014220965.1 Paragonimus kellicotti
GAATTAACTATCAATATTGATGCGGCAAATTTTTCTTGGACTGTTCGAATAAAACACTTCCTTTTAAGTGTTTGAATGTTCGCCGAGCTTCGCATTTAGACTGCAAACGCTTCCTCATCAAACGAGGTGATAATATCGGTGCGTAAGTCTTTAAGCTTACCGCCTTGAGCGTGCGGTTTGGTGAAATGTGAAGGATGCCTGCAAACCGAACCCCATGTTCAAACCTATACACCGAAAGACTTACGCACTGAAGATGTTACCTCGTTTGGCGATGAAGTGTTTGCAGTCTATATGTCAATCTCGGCGAACAACCCGATACCTAAATCATCAACCCGAGCTGCGAACAACACCATCACTGTTTCTAACTGTCAAAACGAAACAACTCCTAGGTTTCTGTGTGTGCCTCTGTGAATGAAAATCGGCAGCAGTCTGACAGGTACATATGAGATTCAAATCTGAGTACGAACCATTGAAAAACAGCAATAAAATCAAGCTTGCATTTGAATATCACGTACACTTAACCTGCAATGTTACGCGGAGTGTTTTATTCGAACAGTCCAAGAAAAATTTGCCGCATCAATATTGATAGTTAATTCATTTCGTCACCAATCTGCTTTTGCGGTTCTTGAAAATAGTGCTTCATAACAGTTTTGGGTGAAGACCTATAGAATTAGCCGTTTTACTCGAAAACCCAGTTTTTCATTCAATAGGAAGGTGAAAATGGAATATCGATTACCACTAAAATGAGCTCTATCAACTTTGGGAGATACGTTTGTATTGTTTCAAAAAGAAAAAAATATCTCACACTTGTGATTGCCTCAGTTTGCAGAGCGTTAATACTAATTTCGACACAATGGGTGATTTCCACACAAAACAACGGCGAAACATATATTCTTAGGTAAACTTAAAAATGTAAGTTTATCCACACTTATGTGTCAAAACCGCGGCGGACAGTAGGACAAACGTTTTCTATTCGCAAGATTGACGATTGATTTATGAAAAGCCGTACCACGACTTATTTCTGGATGGCGATTTCTGTTGACAGAAAAAAGACGAATGCGTTTGTCGGACGGACCATCTGACGGATCTCTCACACTGGCTGAACGATTGAGGAGACTTACTCGTGCGGTCTGGCAAATTCATATCGAGGCAGATTGCATTCTAGGTCTTTGGATTAGGCAGAAAGTGAACAGGGACAACTACCATCGGATGGTTGACTCGGAAGTGACATGAGAGAATAGCGTAATCACCGTTCGTAACTGTGCGCACGTTTACATGTGCACTATCTGAATATCCACTCGTCTGAAGTGAATTAGTCGTTTGTTGTTACTGTTGCCTACGCCTTGATATTCATCTGTGACACGACTTTTGCTACAGCCCAGCTTTCATCACTCAAGGCAATTCCGTTGGGCCCGCTATGCTAGCGGTTGAAGATGCAAGGCTGACGACCGACAGTGATATGGAAGGCAAATTGATTGAGCTATCTCGCCACAGCAAGTTGTACGGAAAGATTTTCGCATGTGAATAATTTATGAGAAACGACTCGACGAGCGCATCACCATTCCCACAGTGAAAGGTGATAAGGATACAGTCAATGTCTGAGCTACTGTCTGGTCAACTGGAACTAGTGAGTTGGCTCGTCTTGGATGAATCGGTTGGATTGACTATGTGATTTGACTCCATCAGATGCGCAGTGACCGCAGATGAGCTGAGCCTTGTCGATACTTGCATTAGACACGTGGATTAGTGCTCCCAGATACATTCGGATAACCATCGTGTTGTGTGACCTATGTAACTCGCTCCACAGAAACAAACAAGACGGTAAACACGAAAACAGGCGGAATGGGAAGTCAGTGTACCGTTCAGGTGAAAGCTCAGAACTGGTATGCAGGAAAACTGAAGATGCGGTTGGCCTAAGCAATGTATTATTAATTTTCACACTAGGTCTGTTGGGTATTCTTTCGATAAAGTTATCATCCTTGAAAGAGCACGGAAGTATAGACAGGCTTGTTGTCCCCAATTTCTGGCTTATCCACTTCCGCACGTACTGGCGTACTTGTACAAGTATAGCTGTTCCAGGTAGCTATTTTCATTCAATGTACTAAATAAGGACTCTCCCTTCTCTTCTGTGGTGTTGCCTGAGCATATTTTTGTAGCCTCGCCTACCAGACATTGGACAAAATCACTGTTTTTTTCTCAGTGTCACAAAACTGTTGGAGTTTGTATACTGGCTGGTGCAATTCACCTTACGATACATTTTCCGTTGTGTCGTGTCATCTCTGCGACGAGGCGTGAGACCGTTTAGAAACGCGATACCTGACAGTGATCCAGATTCGAGAGCAAAGGACATATTTTTATGCGTAGAACTGAAATGCGACAATACCTTGCTGGGACTTTCCGATTTATCTTCCATACAGATAATATCTTCCCTATAACATATACTAAGAGTGAATTATTTTAATCCGTCAGCTAAAGAATTACGCTCAGCTTTGTCATAAATATATCAGACAATAATGGGTCTAGTGGCGACCCCACTGCTAATCCGTCCATTTGAGGGTATATCTTGCCACAGAATTTAAATTGTATGTGCTACGATATAGCGGCTGCTTTGTTCCTCTACTGGCATCCTCACATTACTGTCATTGCTTTCAGTGTGGTGTCCAAGAAACTCAATCCTCTCATTGAGTGGGGTGTTGGTGAAGAGGAGTGTGACATCAAGTAGGAATGGACACCTGCTTATTACGTTCAGCTGCTCTACTGTTCCAACTAATTTCCTCAAACGGTGAATGCTAGTTTTTTCCTAACTGGCTCTAACAGCGTGGCAAGCCATTTTGCCGTTGCGTGGTACGGAGAATTGCTCATATCTAAAATTGGTCGTAATGGTAAATCATTTTTACTAGCCACGAGTAGCCAACAGGATCCAGAAATTATGATGTTTACTAATCTGAATTCTTCAACAGTTGCAGAATCTGTCTGGCTCTTTTGTCTCACATCTAAATGTTTTTGTTAATGACTTTTCAGCAGCTGCTGTTTTATTCTGCTCATTATTTAGTGTTGTTTCCCAATAAAGTATTTATTTTACCTGGGTCTTGTCTAAGATGACAATTATAACATCTTTATCAGGTATGGGTGGTATTATATTCTCTTTCTGCTTTAGAAATTTCAGTTAAGCTGATTGCCTCGCTGTCAGTAGGTTACCAGCGATTGATTTCTGGATAAGATAACCGATTACAAGATTGAACGAAGATCACTTTGAGCACCTCAACATTAAAAGCTGACGATAGTTGAAAATCACTCAACTGATCTCAGAGACTTTTAACTTGGATTTTCAGACTTAGCTAATAAATCTATTCTTAGGGCAACAAAATTTAGGTCTTAATGTTAGAACTTCGAGGGCAACCATATTCAAAGATAAAGATAAAAAATTATCTATGTGCCGCTCAAGTTTTCTCGAAAATTCAGCCTTGGACTTGATCAGGCTGAGCTGTTTAAGCATTTTCATTGTCTTCTCTTCGCGTCTTTCACCCACGATCTGATGAACGTAACTACTGAACTCGCTTACTCCAGTGGACATTAGCTATGTTAGTATTCTCTTGGCGATCGTCCGTTTGTGGACCAAGTCACGTATTCCACTTGTTTACCTGTCTTTTTTGTTTAAAGCAAGACGTTGTAATGAAGTCCTCATAACATTAATGCGATTTCTTCTAAGGATAATCTGACTATTGTATACACTGATCCAGTAACCCGATAGCTACATTCCACTCCGCTAGTTGTGTACTGAACTGGACATACGGTGGGGTTTTTGGTTTGCTTCGGTAACTTAAAAATGTCCGAGTTTGTCACGCGAATAAAAAGCGTAGCAAACAAACCTGTTTTTGGTGATTAGCCGACGTATCCGCGGACATCAACCTATATGGTTAATGCAAAGAGCAACAAGGCCCTGTTCGTCCGCGGTCTCTGCGCATTTGATTGAGTTAAACCAACTAATGAGTTCATCTGTTGAGGTTCAGGGAAATGCCATATGAACATTTCGTATCAATATTGTCAGTCCAGAATAACAAGATGTTTCGAAGTGATACTTATCACACTTACCAATAGAGTTCAAGTCGTTTTACAAAACTGACTGCTTACCTTGGCTTGCTCGATCACCCGACTTAAATACCATGAAACACTTTTGGAACCACATTGACTAAACACGCTCCAGGAGCACGGAAATGCAAACGATGTCACAGAGGACTTTGGTTCATTTGACAGTATAGCAGCAAATAAATCAAGAACTCATTGCAAGGCCTATCAACGTAGTATGACAAACAGTCGACGCAAAAAGTTCTGATGGGTTTTGATTGACTCGGTAATAATTCGAGTGTCCTCTAGGTGGAATGTTTCCCATTCTACTTCTTGTCGTTCGTGCCTGTTGCAAATGGTTCGTTTCCGCTTAACTAAGCCGTTGATGTAGTCTTCGGGTTCATTATTGAAGGATTCTATTTTCTCCCTCCACAGAATGCCTATTTGATTTGACGTATTCCTTCTATGGTTCAGTACGTCCAAATATACTGATGAGTAATTTCCCCTCCTTGAAAGATCACATCATCAGCACCTTTTAAATGAGTATCCTTCAACTACAGGCTGAAAAAGAACGTATTCTCCAGACCTTAGTCTGTTGCATACTTAGACATTACAATGATCTAAAATCTTAGGTCTCTTCATACTACTACTTGTATTAACTGAAGAAGATTCACCTTCTTTTCTTTACCTGCGAAGTTGTAGTTAACCTCACATAATTATATGTACTACATTTGAATATACCACACTACCCGTAAGCTGTCTTGTGATACAGCGCACGCCAAGATATATGGGTGAATACTACTTTTTTGCCAATACATTCCTGTGTAACTCATTTGCACCATCTTTGAAATTGACCTATTTGCTGACGTTCTTTCTGCTGCTGTTTGCAAAAGTCTGAACGTTTTGCTCAGCATTCTTTAGGAGATTTCAGTCGACCGTTGGTTTTTGAAGTATTACTACATTTTCTGTTATAAGAAATGTTTATTTTAATCTTAATGTTATGAATAGTCCGTCGATTATTTCGACTTTTCTAAACGTATGTCCATATCTTTATGCAGATCCAGCTGTAACTATATATATGCCTTCACCCGTACCTACGGCTTCGTAATCATCCCAACACTTTCGAAGGAAAATTGACCACAAAACTGTTCTACTTATTATCTTAAGTGTGGTGTCTACTAAGGACGTGACTCTGTGAACGGTGACTACTCCCCTCTTTTAGTGACATGGCCTGAATACGCAGTGATGAAAACAGTCTTTTTCAAGTAAACTTCCTACCGATTACCTAGTTAATCTTATATCCAACTTTGTGCGGTACTCAGTATGTGGTGTCATCAAGCGCAGCTGTGATAAACCTGAGGGCTTATGAGAAGTTTTGAATGTTTTTGGCTTTCAGCAAATAGCACTCAGGCGTTCGACTTCAAGAGTCGACCGTTTGTGTGTATTAGTACAATGAAACCAGAACAACAGGATGAAGACGACCAACTGATGTTAACTGACCCGGACCACTCGTTTTGCCCAATAGTTTCTTGGACTTATGAAAAACAACGAGTTGCGAAACAGCGTATAGTTCGAAATGTGATTTTTCATTCAAAGAGCAGGCCTTCATCAGTTCTGTAAATATCGTCAGGATGACCGTTTCGAGTTGCCAGTAGTCGATTAGTCCGTGGGTATGCAACCGCTTAATCTTATTGGTCATTGCTTTCGTTTGCTTGCTCGAGCAGTTGATCCTCAACTCACAGAATATCTTTTGAAACGTTTTTATCCAATATTTCCATAGACTACGGGAAATACAACTAGTCAAAGGGAAGTACTGTTTAATCGAGTTATAACTTGTATTCACCCCGTTAGTATGTCTGTTGACATTAACGGGTTGAATACAAGCTTTAACTCAATTATATACAAACTCCTTCACAAGCGATGCGTATAGAATTGGTGGCCGTGTGGTTAAGCGCACTGTTTCGTAACGCGAATGGTAGGTGGTCTGATCTCACGTTCAGACTGCCTCTGCTTGATGAGTCCAAACAAGGACGAAAACTGTCGTGGAGTGTCGGTTTGGGGTGAACATCAAGAAGCATTAAGAAAAGCCGTTTACTTCTCGTGCCTCTTCACACCGGCTGAGTGGTACTAGTTGTCCCCGTGTGTTTTTCTGTCCAAAAATGCATCACACGTCTCAAGTGTCTCTTAAATGAATAGTGAGAGGGCGGTTCACATCGGTTTGGGGACAACCACCAGCCAAACATTGCTTCAGTGTGATGACTTTACACCATTCATCACTAATACAACATTGGGGCCGTTCTAAGAACCCCTGAATTGGCCAGTATACGTTACTGTGTGTTTTAACATACCTATAAAGTATTTCCCGTCACACTTAGTTCTATTTTCACTGTTAGCATGCTGTCACCACGGGATCTGATGAACGTTTTCATGCGCTGTTTGGCAAATAGATGTTCGGGATAAATGGACAAATACAGTTGATAAAGGTAACCCTTTGACGTCACCTTTGTAGACGTTTCTAAAGCATTTGACCCAGTTGAGCACTTAACCCTTGTACAAAGCTCTGAGTGTTTTTATAATTGCTCTCATACTGCACTGGCTCACCGACTGTTTCAAGAATTTTTGCCTCAATTCTAAGCTCAACGCCGTAGTTCATGATTGGTACGACGGTGAATCATGTGATTCAGTGCTAGAACCACTGGTCTTTACTTCACTTCTGTCCAAAATCCGTCAGCTTGTGAACTCCTGCGATTACCATATGGTGACGCTAAGTTTGACCATATTGTGGACAATATAATTGTGACAAACTGCAAGACTGTAGACGTCGTATATGTCTAGGTTACAGACAATCGGCTATCGTTTTATGTAGTCAAATGTAGGACGGTGCACCCTCGTTACTTTTCCTATATCAAGTGCTTTCTTGGGATTGAAAAGCTGAGCATCGCTATTAGTTAGCAAGACCTGAGAATGATCCTTTTAAATCATCTCAGTTAATCTCCGAAATGTGCTTTTGTGGTCGCGAAAGAAAGGCGTGTTTGGGTTGCTCACTAGCAAACTTCACTCTGAAATCTTTTTGTCGGCATTCCGCTTGCTACATCGTGCTGATTTCGAGTTAACTGTTCGGGCTTTTGAAACACATTACCGTTATTGCGAAAGTCGAACAACCCGAGACAAAGCATATCACTACATACCGTTTATTGCCTCGTCAGGACTGGTTGCTTAAGCTGGCGCAAGTCATCATGCCTTTTCAACACGTCAGGTGGTTCATTTTCAGTTCCGTGAACCCACCACGAATTACATCTGCCGAGAAATACAATTCAGTCTAGCCAAAAATATAGGGTCCGTTCGTGTTCATTCTGAAACGTCTTACCATGGTCTGTCGTGACAACGTTATCAGTGGATGAATTCGAGCCCAGGCTCGCTTTACACAAGCCAGCTCGAGTCCTCAATCAGCTTCGCTACCGGAATCTGCTCGATTGCGTGGAAGTATGCTTGCTTATGCACAGTTACTTAGCATTTCGAAGTGTTCTTACCATACACCAATGAAAGTAATTCTCAACGCACTACCCGTATGTTAGAGGAGACTTAGTCACAGAATCTTCCATCAACTCCATCACTCGTTAGGAGGTGTGCTGCCAGCTAACCAAAACAGCCACCGCATAGGAAACTCGCCAAGGCTCCGCATCCAGCTAGCCATTTGAACAGCAGATGTTACTCCTTTAGTGTCGGGATATGTCCAATCTGAAACAACTTACCAGAGTCTGTCGCAACAGCATCACCGTTAGATGAATTCAAGCGCAGGTTAGATGCATAGGTTTAAAGCATCAAGCCCAGTCTTTGGAAAGCTCGGCCAGTATAACCCTTATAGTAGGCTGAACGCGTGTTCGACCACCCTAATAGCCGGTTGATGTTTGTCGCATGCTAGAATTCGCTTGTTATGTGCATTATGAGATGTGGTTCGGGTTTCTCTTCCGTTCATTTTTTCGACCGTTTCATTTGCAGTCCTGCTGTCGCTGAACTCCTAAGACTGAAAATACGTACTTTGTTAACCTCTCCCCAGATCGTCCAGAATAGATTCGGATGTACCTACGCACTTTCAGCTTCCTTTAATCCATAAACTTCTTTCAGATCTTATCAGTACGCCTTGGTCGGGTTTATTGTGTGTTACGGATTTATTCTTTCATTGCACTCCGTTATTTTTCTCATTTACACAGTTTAAGTTGCTGACATGCCAATCAGTTTATCGTAAAAAATCTCACTTTTTGAACCACTCAACACATAATCAAATACACATGAGCCCTTACACACAAAACAAATGGTAGAAAAATTAACGGCCACAAAACAACAACAGATTAGAAAGTACACAAATGTTCACAGCAAGGAGACCATTGGTTTCGATTCCAGAGCATTTACGACGGAGCCTTCAACCGAAGCTAAATGTCGCCCGTGGGGTCTCACTCAGCAAGTAGGTCCTACCTCTCCAGCTTCGACGTTAGACCCTTCATCAATACAGCTCACATCATACGTTATCCACCTGCAAGTCGTATAATACTAATTAGATTCTTCTATCCATTAGGACCTGCTACTGGAAGGCCAAGATGCAGCCGGGCTCGTGGCTTGCAAACTGTTGTAACATATGGAACAATATACTTTAAGCGAAACATTTTTTTCCATCAGATATTCATAGATTACTGATGAGTAGTCGGGGATTTGGTTAATTTCAAGTTGAACATCACCCACAATTGATCGCAGCTGTCGCATTCCCATAGACTTTCCAGTCGGCCCCTTTCGAAAAGAAGCACTAGACTCGAGTTTCGCTCTCATTAGAGCTCGTCAGTAGTGCATACCTTGCCACTGCCGGGACTAGAACTCCGGCCTTGCTTTTCATGAGGCAACCGTGTTTACCACTGCGCCATTGACCTCACATTAGGCACGACCGAATTATCATATGTGAACGCTCAACCACTTTCGCTTGTGAGTAATGATCAGGTTGCCCGATCGTCTCGAGAGGAGACACAGTTACTGTCTGTTAACTCCAATCGATAACCCCGCGATTAGGACTTCCTAGGCAGGTCGAAATCTCCGAGACGATCGGGCAACCTGATCATTACTCACAAGCGAAAGTGGTTGAGCGTTCACATATGATAATTCGGTCGTGCCTAATGTGAGGTCAATGGCGCAGTGGTAAACACGGTTGCCTCATGAAAAGCAAGGCCGGAGTTCTAGTCCCGGCGACTCGAGTCTAGTGCTTCTTTTCGAAAGGGGCCGACTGGATAGTCTATGGGAATGCGACAGCTGCGATCAATTGTGGGTGATGTTCAACTTGAAATTATGTGAAATCAGTTGTATAATTCATTAGGAATTCGTTTTTGCAAAAGGTTGGTTGTGCAGTAGAAACGTTTGCTTCCAGATAGGTTCTTCAAATATTACTATGTTGTCCGCTACGGTAGTTCCGCTATTTTTTGGTTCCTATGTGCAAACTTCTTTGAGGCTTGCGAATGGTCGTTTATGAGTTAGTTTTCAGCTTTTACACAACAAGGTATCCCTACCATGTGACCTACATGGTCACATATTGATTGGACATATTCAGTATACCAAAGCCTAGGAAGCGGAACCAGTCAGAGCAATCTAACACGAGCTCGCGACCTATGTGATGTGTATTTGTTAGTCGTTTTTCATTGAGGTACCGCGAGCTAAGTTGGCGTTTTTGCCAGGCGCGTGAACTTGTGTCATTTCATTCGTCTCATCGTTTTTACTTCAAGTAGACCCTGGTTGTCTTCGACTGTGGACCTTAGCTTTTAAACTTGATTAAGTAGGCCTCATATTTGCGTTAATTCGCGGGGTTATTGATAAGTCTGGGAACGTTTGCGTCGAGGCCTAGTTTGACGGAGGAAAAAAAGCTCGCGATGCAGGAGTTGTAGCAAGTGGTTAGTGATTAGTTATCCAACAGTTTTACTCGGTACTCAATTTATGGAGACGTTTGAAATCGAACACGGATACCTTCGTGCGCCTCTTCAGAAGCGTTTCGATGCGTCGTGCAGTCCATGTCAAACTAACCAATGTTCCGTAAATTTTTCATTCTTTGTTTATCTGCCAGAATCCAGTATCGAAGACCGATAAACTCGCCTAGTCATATAGTAACACTAGCACACAACCTTCAGCTTTTCTATAGTGCAACCTTCTCAATTCACTAATCTCAATAAAGAAATCAGAAGACCGATTTAGTCGGCCAGGAATATTATTGTGCAGCTCCAGAATGAGGCAATACATACTAGGACTCAATGTGTCGCATAACCTTACATATCCATGTATCATCAAAAGCTGATCATCCTAAAATATCTCAAGTCTCCGGTTGTCACACCGAGAGCCAATATTTTGTAAACAGAATCCATTGGTTTTGACTCTCTTTTCTCTTTTTACTAATTATATATATATATATATAGTGTGTGTGTGTGAGTGAGTGAGTGAGGTAGCATGTTTGTTTTTTCATGTCCTCGCCGAAGTTTGTTTCATTCTAATCATTTCGTGTGGTAAAAAGGAAGATCACACATAAAACGATGCTCTGCCGTCTTATTAAACCGGGATTTGCTACTGTTGTTCTCCGTTACCACGCAGAACCTTCAACAGCTCGTGACAATAGCACATTTGGTTACCAATTCTAACAATTCCTATCAAAATTAATGTTTAGCTGACCTATTCCTCAACATATGTGTGTTCTCTAAAACGTCTCCATTTTGAGACATTGACCAATCTAACATAATTGACTAAAGATAGTTATCTCCTTCACGCTTATGCTCACTGGGGTCCAGCTGTAAGAGATACAGTGCGGGGTTCAGTTGTTTAAAACCACAATCTCGGTTGACGGTCTGTGCAACTGGGGAACTGCAGGTCGGTGCATTATCTTGCAAAAAGCACGACTTCTGTCACTGAACTTAACCTACCTGTCTGTCGTTCTTGGAGGAGCTTAATTAACTTATATTAGTTGAATAGAATAGTCAGACGACACAAATTACGATATGAATACATTCCGCACACTCTCGTCGGTCGTAAACGTGTGACTTTGTACGGAAAATGTGAGACTCTATTTTTCGGGTAAGGGTTTTGAACAGAGATGGCCTAGCCAAAGGGGTGCACACTCGGCCCTGTTTCAACTGATGTGTTATGGCCAAAGTTGAACAGGCACTACTTCCAGTTGTGGACGAACTGAAACTCTACAAACGATATGTCGACGACATGTTCTTGATTGGACAAGACAAGAAAACAAGTAGAAAGAACGATTCAAGCTTTTAACTCAGTCCACCCAAATCTCTCAGTCACAGTTGAGTACGAAGGTGAGAACAGTTTGCCCTTCTTGGACATCCTGGTTAGACGCCGTTCAGACGGATCTATCGAACGTTCAGTGTACCGTAAACCAACATGGACGGGACAATACATGAACTTCATGAGTTTTGCTCCTGTTGCATACAAAAGGTCATTAGTACGTACACTGTTTTACAGAGCGTCAAGAATATGCTCCCAGGATAGATTACAAGCCGAACAAACAGTGTTGTATGAAACGCTTCGTGCTAACAATTTCCCAGAACGTTTCATTCGGAAATGGAGCAAATTTACTCCTGCGAAAATGCAACTGTGGAAGTCCCTAAAAAATGTCTACATCAAACTCCCCTTCAAAGGTGATAGTTTGATGAGCGTTTTTTGGAAAGATGGTTATTGCCGCGTTAAAACGGCAGCAGCATGGCTTGTCCTGCTCTCACAAACGACTAGGTTACCTCTACCCCCGGTCAAAAAGCAAATCCCTATGTTTTCTACCAGCCATTGTATCTATCAATTTTCCTGCAGTTGCGGAAACATACATTGGTAGAACAGAAAGGATGCTTAAAACCAGGGCCAAGGAGCACATCCCAAATTGGTTGAGAGTTGCACTGACTAACCCGCCAATGAGTGACACTCAGCGAGGACGAAACGCCGCTTCATCCATTGCAAGGCACTTACAGGTGTCAATATCGCATCTTCGTTTAAGGTCTTGATGAACGCTCACAGCTCACAAATTCTCAAGTATATTGAAGCATTGTTGATCAGCCGTCGACAGCCGGTCCTATGTGCACAAAAACAACTGACTGTCAACCTTTGTTTACCGTGGGTTTAGCCGTGAGTACCAATCACGATCCAGCCCGATTTGTACTTTTAATCGTTTCATTTGTTGGTTTTGTTTTCATGCTAGTCACACGTTTACGACTGACGAGAGTGTGCGAAATGAATTCATATCGTAATTTGTGTCTTCTGACTATTCTATTCAAATGGCTAAAAGGGACTCAATGTTTCTAACTTATATTACTTGATCGGTCATAACTAGTCTTTGGTGTAATGCTTCTGTTTAATATGATTCCTCGTGACATATTTCTTCATAACTGTTCAAATTCATGTATACTATCAAATCGATGCAACAGAATCACGTTAGGTCCGCAAGTGCTCGATGCAAAATGTTGGTTCCCCATTTGTTGCCTCACGAAATACGACCCCAACCAACTTTCAAAATTGAAAGTGCTCGTTAGATTTTATATGATATTCAGACCGATGATGTGTTGACCGCGTTCTTTATTGTTGGTTAGTTGACGGAATAGTTTTCTTTCGAATGTTTGAGCGCACAATACTGCTTGGAAACCCACGGATTTAATGTAGGGGATACTTTGTATTCATGGGAATGAACTTGTAGTTTTAACATGAATATCAGTGACTTTTTCGTTTACATGAATCTGGCTTGTGCAAGTAATTGGCGCAAACCGTTTTTACCGATATGCCATGAGAATGTTAACTGTGCCAGTTAAATCGCATTGTTGAATTTGACCCAAACTGGACCACTTCTACTTACACTCAATATATTCGAACTATCTTGTACCCTTTTAGTGGACAGTTTGACGGTGTCTTCCAACAAAACAGGCATTCAGGCATCTTCGGAATCGTATCCTGGAGATTCCAGTATACATACTGGTTTATTACACCGGCTGTTTGACCATCTAGTTGGCGAACACGGTCTGGTCTACCGATGGGATTATGTGCTTCAGTTTATTGCCATTCGATTTCTTCAAGGATTGGGCAGTTTTGGTGGTGGTCTTATCAACACAGTGCGTTCCCAACTGTGGATTAACGTGGACCAATTTTCTACTCGAGAAATGAGTGTGATGTTGTTTGCTCATCTCCATGGGTAAGTTAAAAACTGAATGTTGAACAGACAGTTTAGACCTGTTCATTGGTTCATATCGGTCATGTACCTGACCAGAGGATACTGTGGCTTCGGCCACCGATCACCACAGCAATAGCGTAAAATAACCTTGGAGGGGACTACGAAAAATAGCAAAAATTCAAAGGATAAAGTTAACCAGGAGAACTAGAAATGACACGAATGCAAGCATGTCATTGACTGCAACATATTGTCATCCCAGATGGTGTTTCTAGCTAGCAATCTTAGTGATAACAAAGACTCCAACCGAGTAGACGATGCCCATTCATTTTACTTGATGGAACAGTTGGTTTTTTTTATTTTGCGACCACATCGTTGCTTGACCAGCATGCTATTTCGCCCAACTGTTAATGTTCTGAGCATATAACGCCCTGTGCGAGGAAGGCTCAGCCGCCATTCAGAGAACGCTACGCAATCATCACAGACTGTGCAGCGTTATTAGTTGACCAATCGATTACTTATCCTAAACTTTCTGAAAAACGCGTTGGCACATGGCCGCCCTGCTCACGTATTCATCCCATTTGATGTGGGATAATTCACGTAGCAAACGATGACCAAACGCAACAAGTTTGTTGTATTTGTTGCGAACAAGCCACGTTGTAGACCGATAGGGTAAAACTGAACGTACGCAAATATTATATACTCTTCCTTTCAGCGACAACCGAACGTCTTTTCGACACCACAGGTGACGCAGGTTAGCAAAGGCAACACGTGCCTTTCTATCCTTGCTGATATTTCGTCAGCATTTTTACATTCTGGTAAGAAAATCCTACCGAAACACGTAAAACTGTCCACGGTCTCGAGTGGATTGTCTGCAACAGTGTGCTTAGGATTAGGAATGCCCCAACCTGGTTGCGGTACATCCAACACAGACCAACCTGATATCCGCTATGTTCAGCATGGTCTGTATGCCTTTAGCAGATAGGTAAAGTGGGACAATGTCATCCGCATACTTCATGTCGATCAGTCTAGCTTTAGGGCGGGAGTCAACACGATGTGAGATCTGAGTGTTTGAGAACTTCTTTCGGAACTCTCATATGAGACTTAATGTGCTCGAGTGTTCAGGTCATCTGAAAGTGATCAGTCAGAAAAAAATCAGTTACGTGGGTCACTTCCGTTTGTCAATTTTGCGAATCAAACTGCACAAAACCCAATAAAGTTCCGGCGCTGTTTCCAATTTTTTTCAGTTGAACGCTTATTGTTTGTTAAACAGATGCAATTCTGGACTCAACTCAGTGAAGCATTTTCATCGAAACAGACTGTATTAACAGAGATTTTTTGTTACCCGTATTTTTTAACTTTTGCTGGGGTTCTATCGGTCAACTTGCGAATATGATGAGATCAACAACTGTTGTCACAGGTGTGACTAGCATACTGAAGGTGATCAGTACTCCTACTAGATAAGATACCCTGGGCTCAACATGATCAGTGGGCTTTCTGTAGTACATTCGTCAGTTCATATCACACACTCCGAAAAATACTCAGCCGACCGATATATGAAGCGCAACTACTTGACAATTTAATTTGTTTACTTTATTGTGTTTGTTAATCAAGAAAGCTTGAAGTTGAATGATTCTTGAAACGGATAATTGGATTCGAACCCTGACTCGAAACGTAATCACAATATGAGAAATTACTAATTACCTCTCACGTTCTTCTCTTATGAACAACATGAAACAGATTCAACCTGTTCTATTCAAAACCCATTCAATGAATGAACTCTGTTTGCACTACTGATCACCGACTTCACTGATCTGCGTCCAGCAAGTGTGGTGAATATCTTTGTGTCATCTGATTGTTTGCTGGAACAATTTCTGCACATTTAACTACTTCATGATTGAGTCCTTACTTTTAGTTATTGCGAGGTTTGTTGGGTCCTACTTGGACCAAACCGTTCATAGAACAAACGTGGGAAACCCTTTATCGGGGTGTGAGGGAAAATGTTCTTCGGTTTACAGCCGCAGTCTCACAAACGGTTGAATTGGATTTCGACGCATCGTACGAAGATGAACAGGAGTGCCTATCAGCCGACGAAATTACAGTTCTTCTTTGACACATGCGACAGCTGCTCAGTGTATTTATACTCATTAGTACGTGGCGTTCTTCTCAATGAGAGATTAACGAGAAAAACTAAGTGTACAAGTGCACTTTGGTGTTCTAAATAGCCATAAACCGAACGATTCAAACTCACCAACGTATACGGCCATGGTAATGAACACCAAGACACCGTACCAAATGTTAAACATGACCACGAAATAGACCACTCCAATGAGAATATCCACAACGGTAGGTACGATATTGAACAGCATGTAAGAAAGCACATTGGAAATGCTAGCCGTGCCTCTGTCCATTATGCGTAACATTTCGCCAGTTTTACGGGATAAATGCCACTGCAATGAGAGTCTGGTGTGTGAAGGTAGAAAAAAATATATACGATGCATTCACAACTTGGAAGCAACAATAAGTTAATCCGAAATGAGAAATTAAAATGGACTAACACTCATTGCACACCGTGACAAGCCAAGTACTACATACCGTAAGTGTGTTTTCATCTGACATATTCTGACTAAACATCAATAATGCCGAATAATTACAATGGTGAAACGAAAGTTCACGTCGAAGTTCGTGGTATCGTAAACAGAATGATCATACCAGATTGTATGTTGTCTATTCTGAACACATTACTATTGTCTGACGGATGTGTTACAAACTACGATAAATGAG
>LOND01007008.1:10672-25002 GCA_014220965.1 Paragonimus kellicotti
TGAAGCAATTCGGCTCCGGCGAGGAGGACGGGAATTTCCAAAATCCGGCGAAGAATTGAGCAAACTCCAGCGCAGGACTTCTTCGATTGTTCCAAAACGTCAAAAAGTTGAAACTCTCGCGAACTGCTCGGTCAATACGGGGTTTCTAACGTCCATTCATCGCGGAAAATTTCCTCGCATAACAGATGTTTTCAAGAGTGAGAAAAGAACACAATCTTACGCGTTAAATGGAGAAATGCGGAGTGATCACATGTAATATGATAAATAATGTATACCCAATATTTTCTTGACAAAAACTTACGCGATGTAATTGTTCTCTTTTGCTTTTGTTGAAGCTTGTAATATCGGCAGGTAATTGTTATAGTATTCCGCGATTATTGGGTAGTTAGCAGCTACTTCTGGAATGATTATCACGTGATAATCAAAATTCCATACGAAGTTTTGACATTAGTTTGTTTTATAAGGTCAATGTTTAAGCTAGAATCTATATTTCATAGCACAAAACGGTTAATAGTGGTTAACAAGTAGGGTTTGTGAGGCAGGGAAGACGACACGAGATATGAATTGTGGTTTCAATGCACTTATGTGAGGTAAACCGTGGAAAGTCTGAATACCATATTCTCAGCTCTATAATGAATGTGGCAGTGTCGATATGATGAACATTTATTGAGACAGACCCATTGGGTATTTGACAACCATGAAGTGACAACGTTCGATTTGTTCGCTGAGAACGTCATAAGCCATGTTTTGCACCACGACTCCAATGATGCTAGGTCCTGTCGTATAGTTTGTGGACGGGAGACGAGGTTGCCGGGCTGTCGGAATGTGTAGACGATTTTGATATCGTCAGCAAACAGAAAGGGTTTGCCATGTTTAATAACATCGCACACATCATTTATACACATGAGGAAAAGCAACGGTCCCAGAACAACCCCTTGAATCACCTTACTGGTCACTAATTTTGGTGTTGAGCAGTGCTCTCCTATCCTGACGGTTTGGGTTCGGCCTTCAAGATATGATGAAATCCAGCTGTACAAGGGGTCTTGTATGCCAAGAGATGCTATTTTGATCAACAGACGCTTATGGGGCACACGATCGAAAGCCCTTCGCATGTCTAGGAGTATGATGATCACTGCACTTTCCTGCGTCGGCGGACATCGATATATGGTTTATGAATTCCAACTGACATGTCATGCAAGATCGCTTACTAAGGAAACCGTGCTGCGAAAGGTTTAGAAGGTTTTCTGACCTTAGGAACTCGACAATGGGCACTTTTATTATCCTTTCAAACATTCTTGAACAGATTGATGTGTGGTTGATGGGACGATAGTTACTAACGTCCTGCCTTGAACCACTTTGTAGCGAGGCATAATGATTGACTTTTTCCACTGGGGAAGGAAGGTGCTTGATAATTGTGATAGCGTGAACTAATTTAGTAAAGTGATCGCTTTATCCTCAACCCCTTGCGTGATAGCGACGGGTGGGATACCATCCGGTCCAGGATGGGTTGCATGTTTAATGATAGCTGATTGTGACTGTATACCTCTAACTTCGATCGATACATTACACGGAGTATGATCGGGTAATACTCTTTCCCACGCTAAACGCAGCAGCAAGATTTAAATTGAAGATTTCATACATTTCAGTATGGACTTCGACAACCGTTTTATCTTGGAGAGTTATAACTTTTATAGAAGGGTCCCTCAAGGAATTTCTCCGTCTCATCAGTTGCATTAGTTTCATGCTTCTCTTTCCACTACCAAGCGCTAGCTTTCCACGGTCGCATAACACAGTTAAGTTTTATGTTCCATGTATTGAAACATGCTGCTCATTTGCATTACTAGGGAGAAATCTAGTGTTCTTCTGTGCATCGACTTAAGTATTTTAAGTTTGTCGGTCTCTTTTGCAGTAAGGATTTTACCTTGTACATACGAATCAACGCGTTTTGAATTTATGGAGCCATAACGTCGATACAAAATGCGAGTTGCTTGATAAATTCCTCCGTTGCTGCTTTTGGATCAGGTGTAAGAAAGAACGTGTTCCAATTTAAAGATCTTAGCAGGGAGGAGAAGGTGCTCCAATCAATGTATTTGATGATCGGACGATAGAATAAAAACTATCGGTTCGGTAACTGTATTGAAGTCAAACTGATATTTAACTATGTTATGATCACTTCCTGGGAATTGTTCCGCAACGGATATACCTACAGACGAGATACCTATGGTGAATATGAGATCCAAAATATGCCTCTGTCTGGTGGGCGTTGTGACATGTTGGTTCCATCCATTCAGTTGAATGCATGAAAGAAATTCAGCTTGCTTTGCAGGAGCTGAGAATGAAGTCCAGGTTAAGGTCACCACCTATTAGTTTGTGTTCGCAAGACATGTTTGATACTTGATTTACCACCTCTACGAGGTCAACCAAATCTTTGCTAGTCGCATTAGGTGGTTGGTAAATGCATCCTACGAGTAGGTCGCGATGACCTATAGAGACCATCAACCACACGAGTCCTCGATTGTATGAAGACCAGGCTCGTCAAGTGTAACTGCGGAAAATTGCTCTTTTAGGTAAATAATGCATCCACCTCCTCGTCCTGTGAGACGATCCCTACGAAACATGATATCCCAAGATGCTTACATGCATGTCTGGTGTATCAGGAGAGCACCACGTCTCAGTGACAAGAATGATATGGGGATTAGACATAAGAACAAAAGATCTGAAGATGTGCATCTTACTTATCAATGATCTAACGTTAATGAGTAACAAATTAATGAAATTTTTCTGTAAGGCACAACACTTAAACTGCTGAAAAACTGCACAACAGATGGAGCAGTGGGTTGCGAGTTACCATACGGAGAGGTCCGGTCTGGGGGATGTACCAGTTTCCCACTCATGTTCGAGCGGATGTCGCAAAGATTTGACTCCACGACAGAAAGTGCTGGAACAGGGTCATCATGGTAGGATGATTGAGTGGGATATGGGAGGGCCAGTGGCCGCGCGGGCGGTCCCCGCCCCGGCGCGGGCCGGCGCCGGCGGCGGCGCCCCCGCGGCCCGCCCGGCTGTCCAGCCAGGTGTGGTGGATGAAATGCCGAAGGGTGCACTAAAAAAGGACTGGGTTGGCGGACATTTGTGTTAGTTATATAGTCCGTTGGTGGTACACTTGACGGGGTATATACGTTAGAAATTTGGTTACTAGTAGCGCTCATGTTTTGGGTAGGGGATAGGGTATTACGGAGCTATTGGGTAATGCACAAAAAGCGTGAAGCCTATTATAGTTGTGGACTGGTTCAGAAGCGGTAGTGTGCCCATTGTTCATTTTCATCTGCGAAGCGTTGGCTCTTTGAATGTGATTCTTAGAACCCGATTCGTAGCGTTTATGAAATACCGTCGATTTACCCTTATGTTGCAAACCTAGAACATTATTCTGTAGTAAGCACCGTACAGGTCTTACTGCTGGTTTGGAGCCTTGTTCAGGCGTTTTGGATCTGCGGTTGGGATTTACAGTCACTCCGGATAATGGAGGGAAATGCCCACAGTAAAAAGGAGATGGATTTGCTTGTCCAGCCTCGTCTTTGTTCTGGAAATTTGAGATACTGCCCCAACACTCTGGAGAACTTTCGGCGCCTTAGGGCCAGGACTCATTCCAGTCAGCACCTTGTTTGACGGAGGGAGTCGTCGATGTACAGGTGAAGTATTTTCAGCATTAACCGTGGGTCTTGCTGGATAAACGTGAACGCGCCCGGCGTCAACAGAGCTGGACGTGGTTTGCTTTTCAGTATTCTTCTGAGCGGACAACGTAACGGTGTTGCCAGCTGCAACTTGCTCATCTACGGAATTTGTAGAGCAGTCGAGATCGACAGTCAAGTCAATGAGGTTGCTGACTTTGTGACTTGAGTTCTTCTTTACTCGGGGAATATTGGTTCGTAATATTTCCCTTTGGAGTGGTGTCTTGTCACCAAACACTTTTATGGACTTAAAATTTGTGGCACGCATAATTTGGTCTCGTCTGTTGACGAATTCGTTCGCTACAAATTCACTTGTGAACTGCAGTAACAGTGGACAGCATTTTTGCTGTACTTTCTTGCGAAGTCTTAAGCAGTGGCACTCCTGGTCTTCCATCCTACCAGCTTTGAGTAAGACTCTTTTCACGGTCAACAAAGGTATTCTGTCAGGTATGTTAAACACAACCACTTTACTTGCACAGCGTAACCGTTTGTGCAGTTCCGTAGCTATTGTGTCAATAAAAGTCCCAGCAGCTACAAGATCTTTATGACTTAGAAGTAGTCTCAGGACGGGCGTTATTTGAGGCACTTAAAATGCTAATTATCGGATCCAGCTGGTGCAAAGTTTCGGTGAGCTCTTCATACTTACTGTGTAGTTTTGCCATTGCAGCCTCTAAGTCAGTTATTTTTCTAACCTGATCCGAAAATACATCGGTAATAGGAACTGAACACAACTTGGTGTTGTTCCTTCCTTGTGAGGGTTTAATGTTGGCCGTTGAGTTTATCGCTTTGGCAGCAGATTTTGGCTCCTTAGCAATGGCAGGAATGGAGTAGGTGTTGGACGTGGTGTCTGGGGACTTTACACCTCTCTTTCTTGTAATCATGCCTTTTTTGCATGAGGCTGATCGCGTGGCGACCGACAATTTTTGAAGCCTAGCTGACTTAGTAGGCATTATTGTATGATATCCTTTCAAAAATTACTGATATATGATCAAAATGTTTCAGAGTAATTAACGGTAACAGAATTGATCAAATAGTATGCTAATTTGAGCGGTTAAATGATATAAACGTAATATACACTTGCACGCAATAATAACTGGCTTTCGCGAAACACACGCCAAACGTAACATCTCATCTTTTGGCTGGAACCCGTAGAACAAGCGAACTATTCACCCCTTGGTGCGTGCTTCAAATGTTTCTAGAATGTACGCTTTTTGCTCCCTGTTTACGCTCTCTTTCGCCGACGGATTTTATGTTCGTTTTATTCTGTAACCACTTGTTGCTTCGTACGGCTTATAATTATCTGTCATGAACGTGCACCCCTGGGCGTGTCTCTCGAATGCGTTGAGAAATATACATTATCAGTATTATCACCTGCCATTACAGTCGTGCAATAAAACATGGCTGATTACATTCAAAGCGGACAAATTTATCAATACCGCTTGTGACTTCCAAATACCCAAAGGTTCTTCTCCACCAGGTGACCAAGATATGGGCACCATCATCTCGGGTTAATATCTATGGATATGATACTAAACCTCCTTCAATTTCCACGAATAGTTGTACCTTTTGATAGCCGCAACGCGAAAAATGGCTAAATTACAAAGAAAATTTTTCTACCGGCCAAACTGTGGAATCTTCATCATGTGCCTTCAGGCCCAATTTAAGGGTTGCACGTTTGTCAAAAGCTGCATAGACCCAGAAGAAAGGGTCTGAAGGTCGCCCGAGGGCTTTTTGCAAACGGTGTACTGAGACATCCATCCTTATTTAATAATAGAAGAAGCCACCTGAAAACTAGTCACCACAATTAATATTTTTCAAGGCGCTTGAGACGCTCATTCAGAAGAGCGCGATCAGAGCACAACCATAAATATGAACAATAGTGCAAACCACTGTAATAAACATTTCAAGGCCGTGGCTTGATGGGAATAGAAAATGACAGTTACAGTTCACTTTAAAGGAGGATATGCACAATACACGGCAAAACGTAGAGGCCGCATAAAGCAAAACGTGGCGAGATAATTTTGAAGCAAACTGACTAACACAGAATTGCAGAACACACCAAAAACTTCACGTTAAAATTGATCAACGATGGAATACGATATTATCGAGTGAGGAGGGCAGTAGAGATCTTTGAGACAAATTTGAAAAATTAACGTGAAGGTGGAAGATTAAAAGTTAGGAAGAAAGTTGCGAAGACAGCAGATCTGTATCTCAGTGATGGTTAAAGCAAGGTCAAAGGGACAATATTTTCGAGAAAACTGTAATATATAAGAAACCGTAATATTGGTACAACGTGAAGTGTCACCCTACATAAACGAGACTTGCTGGGATCAGAAAAGGAATAGGGTTGTGAGTAAATGTATATGGATAAAACATTTTCAATATGGCGGTGTTTAAATTTTGCTTGATTTTCATCCAATACCCGTGTCTGGTAGGTATGCGACAAACCACATCAACAGAGATTTGCACTGGTGAAAGTCCGTGGTGACTAGGATTCGTAAAATGTGCGGAGATAGTGGTATTGAGTTAAATACTTGCTTGAACCACACGTGTTCTAGTGTTTGCCTTTTTGTTTAAGTTCTTCCTGAAACTTAAGCTCGTGTAGCATTCTTCAACAGAATATAACTGTTTTACAGTGGTTAAAGGAAGGGTACGTCTGAGCGGTTAGCGTAACGGTATTGCCATCCATCAGTCGCTCAGTTTATCTGAGGAATGCAGTACGAGTGGATGTACAGCTACTAAATAGTATGATACATCGTCGCTTAATCCATGATTACGGCTTCCTGAATAAAACGTTCACGTGATTATATGGCAATCTAAAATCGGGGTTATATGGAATCGGTCTACACCATTCTCAAAAGCTTGGGATTCAGTGACGCGCCGGTCACAATCTAGAGGTGTGCTGAATAAAAAATTACCCCCTACTTGAACTGCAACTGTTTAAGACTTATCCCACCGTGGTATCGAACGGCTGCACATTATATCGCAAAGAGGTTGCTACGCGGGTTGCTGTGAGATTTCAACGACAGGAGGACAAAACCTATGTATCACAGCTAAGAGTTTGAAATTAATTGGAGTTGCAGTGGAAGGTCAGAAGCGTAGGATCGAATCAAGATTTAAGATTATACATTGTTCGCAATGATTGAGTGAGAGAGATGGGCCAAAGTACTATAACTGTCATTACTATCCGTAGCTCATCGCTGTCAGAATGATCAAACTGTTTGGTAACACTTGAAAGGATGCCATCATCACCTGGATGGAAGCAGGAGTTCATTGCAGTTAGCACAGGAAAAATTTTGGTGTCAATGTAGTGGACCTCAAGAAAAACACTGAGTTTAAACAACAGGGTTTCCGAGAGTATGCGATAATAAACGCTTCAGCAAGGTAAGAAGTCGGGAACTCGCAGTTTGCTGTTTGTTCCATTATCCTGGAGGATTATATGTGTTGAATCGAGATTGTTTCCTGCACACTGCCACAGACAAATAGACTTTCCGACTGATAGCGGGCTGCAGGTTGATTTTCCAAACTAGCTAATGGAACTACCTCACCACAGCCCTGGTCCGTAGCTTCACCCCTAGTTAACCAATAATGTATTCATCTAATCTGAAAACCTTGAGCGTGTCAGTATTATCTCCATACAGAACATTTTGTGCTTTTCACACTGCTGGAAAAGGTAGACATACTGAGCCACAACCACATGCATACTCAGTTCACCATAATGTTCCAGTACGTACCAAAATATATGATAGCTACGATATGGTAAAAAAATGTTGCGTGGTTTGACCCCAGACTTCTGGCGATCCTTCAAGCTACGCTCAATCCACTCGCGACTTCTGTCGATAGACCGGATCTAGAAAAATCGCGTCTACCATGCGGCTAGCATCCATGAATTTTAAGTCCAATAGGCAACCGAGTTTGATCCGAAAGAAGACGGTCATGATGACGAGTTTCTCGTCAATAGGGTGCTAAAACCCAAAACATATATTTGAAATCTAAGTGGAAGAAAATAACAGCAAAACCTCTACTTCGAATCCACCAAATTTAAAAATTCCCTAACAAACGTCTTACGTGAACACGAATAAATACGACTAGTAACGTAATAACGAAGCAATAAAACGTAAGTGGAACTGAGATAGACAAATCAATGTTTAGGATGTAGGGATAAAACAAACTGCAAGAAAGCAAGCTTCGACAAGTAAACAATATCAAGCTTTGGTAATGTACGGAGACTAACGTTCGTGGAAGGAATGATTTATCGTGCGCTTAATTCGATTAATCGTGCCCCTCTTTGCAAAAAAGGCTCGCGATCATTACCAAGGACTCGAATGCAATAAAAAGAATGAGGAACAAGAGAGAAATGAATGGAGACAGGGAGCATAGTCATCGGCCTTCTAATGGCCGAACAACTCACTTAGTCTATGCTTGCACAGTCGTTTTTAAGCCTGCTTACTGAACATAGACCATGAACAATCCTGGATCCTGGTTTTGTAATCGGATACTTTTGGAAACCGACCGAACCGATGGCAATATTATCAACCACAATTCTTCAACGCGTATGACTTCGCTTCTTAGTCAGGGCTCTAAAATCACATTTTTTAGCTGCTGGATACCACCATACGTCTCGAGCTCTAAACCAAAGTTTGTTTCGAAACCGCTTGTGATCGGTTCGATATGAAGCCCGACTTCAGTGGCCTACCCGGGTTGGTTGGACGGATCCCCCATAAATTGCCCAACCATTACTGAGACAAGCCAGCTCGGTTTTTGACAGGCCTCGTTGTACAACAATGCCGGGACAGTAGCATCAGCTACCACGCCAGAGCCTGAATGTATCCGGAACACTGATGTCGGCGTTTGTGGGATCCACTCCTGCAGATGAGAAATAGCTCCTAAGTCTATTTCTGAGACTTTTAAACAACTTCTTGTTTATTTCAATTTCGGCGGCTTTATCACTCAATATAATTAATTATCAGCGCGTCCTTTACTGTCAGGGTTGGCAGTGCGTTGGGTTGGTGAACGGGTTCAAACACTTTTGCGTGCTGGCGAGATTGAAATCCTTATCATATGGGGTCTCCACCCAATTGCGAGTAAGCATATGTTGTAATTGTTCTAGTGGAAGTCCTGATAAGTGTGAGAAGATTCGACGTTATCAGCAGAATTCCAGCAGTTCAGCTACACGGCAGTCTCTTTTTGTTCAAGAGATGCTCTGGAAACCCGATGTGTTGGAAAAATGCAGCACGCAAGCAAAGGGACAAAACCGGAATAGGGACGTTGATGCCAAACCTGAAACCAAACAGAGAGATCGCAAAATAATGAAGTGCGTACTGGTTACGCTTTTTCAGCGGTCTTCGTGTGTGTGGTAGATAAACACGATCTCCACCATGTGGTTTTATAGGAACATGAATACGGGAGAGGCGTGAACGGAATCAAAACCATCTCCAAACCCATACAATGGCCGTGATTAGAAGTTCAACCGCGATGTCGTGAAACAACTGTGTCCATCGTCGCTCCAGTTCCATCACACTAGACATGACTGAAGTCCCACATGCAACCGCTATGCCGAAAGTGCTCGTCAATAATGTTCGTAGCCCCCTAACATTTCGTCAGTAATCAAAATATCACCTAGCAAGTTCACTGATTTCGGTGATTTCAACTTGGTACCGAGTGCTGAACGTTAATTCGTCACTTGGAGTTAAAGGAACGACTACTGTATTATTCTGGGTCAACCGTACAATTTGAACATTTCTTAAAAGCAAATGCATATGTGCGGTTGCATTCAATATTCGGTCGTGGTTAATTCGAGACTAGTTGTGCAATGCTCGACAGAATTGCCTCACCAAACCGCGGCCCAGGCTTTAGGCACCACCATGGAGGAAATATGAACTTCCGAGGGGTTCTAACAGCAACGGAGCTGGAATCCAGTGTCTCTTTTTGAAAGGGACTGATTGTGGAGTTTGTGGTGAAATTGAAGCTCAAGGTGAACAGAATACGAATGCTTATAAATATGTTGTAGTGAGGCGCGAAACGAAACAATGTTAAAAGGCTATATTCAATGACCCAGTAATCACCTCCCAAAGTTTCCACCACACTAGATCAGGTGCAGGCTAGAAAAATCTTGCTCTTGAATGACAAAGAGATTTCCAACAATCACGTTTCTTTAATGCGCTACAACGGGTGTAGTCACAGGTAAACTACGGTAGCAACGATCACGTGAGAAAGGGAAGCAAGGCCATCAAGGTCAAAGTGATGTGTTGGTTTAAACAATTGGCAGGAACTTCAACCTTACAATTACCATAACATGCATAGAAACAGTGCGTAGTGTAATACCCAAAGAGTGCCAGATTACAAAATCACTTCTGGTGGGTTAAAGCAGGTAGAACGCTTCATAACTGAATAACCAAGCGGCGGATCAGTAAAAATAATCTGTGTGGATTGTTGGCGGTTTCCCAGTTGGGTCAGAGCAGGTGTGATGCGCGTGCACTGGAATGAGAGCTAGGACTTAGGGAACAGTTGGCAAAGTGAAACATGGGTTCACTGGCCTGCGTGATTTCTTGTGAGTTCACAGATGGGCCTATTGTACACCGGCTGGGAACGCCTTCATATCTAGTTTCCGGTAAACATAGTAGAGATGTGGGATCGTAACCAACGCAGACAACCTCCAGTTCGTCAGTAGTTTCTGTGGAACATATTCCAACTCTGTCGACGGCGAAATATTCATCTCCGTATCCAAGAAATGCGAAAATAACCTTCATGTGGAGGATCCAATGGCGTTTTAGGCGATCCGACGTGGGCAAAAGGTGACCGAATGTAACAACCGCGATGATACTGTGCAATGTTTTCTGTGACATGAGTCGTGCTAAGACTCATAGGTGCCATCGAGATAGACGGGAGTTCTCCCGAACAATGGAGATTGCAACCATAAATGAGTTTTGCTGGCGCGTATCCCTCATCATATGTTAGTCATTGTTGGTCCGAGCAGAACATATGGATAGCCTGACCATCCGACATCCGTCGATTCCGTTGTTGAACGCGATTTTAATTGACGATGGAACCGTTCACTGAAACGGTTTCGAGGGACGGCAGACAGTTGTTGTTATTTGTTCGCATCCAGGGACACGAGTTAATTCATGGAAAAGAGATTGTTTCAGTCGTTCTCCACCACCGGTAGTTATTCTGGATAGAACCTCAACATTCGCAATCCAAGACTCCTTAGACCTGCATGCAAAGGTTACTTCAAAGGAGAGCAATCGACTGACTCGTGCGTCGGTCCACACCCGTCAGAATATGTGTAAGACCGTCGGGAGATGCAAGGAGGTCAGCAATATCAAGACGAGCACGCGTCGGTTGAGATACACGTTCAAGGCGCAGTGATAATATGTCGTCGCATTTTACCACTTTATAGTACCAATCACCCAGTACTCACTCATAAACGTCATTATGAATGTTTGTTCGAATTTACCATTCAGCTGCTCTATACAGGGTTGTGGTAACGAATGGGAGTGGTTAAAAAACCAAACTGTTGCGTACTGGGGATGAACGATCGAAGGTTACCAGTGGACTTAGTACAGCAGCCGGTAACTTGTGGACTACAATTTCAGTAGGGAGATGGTGGCTTTGTTCAGAGCATACCAGACGTCACACAGACGCCAGTCGCCTGTTCCCTTCTCGGGGTATACGTAAAGGAGGGAAACCCATGGGATTTTTGAAGGTTGAAGATCGCCAGGTCGTAGGTGGTGTTCAAACTCTACCCTGGTGACTGAGCTCGTGCAGCGGCAACCGTCTGGGGTGAGCGAATATAGCAGTCCTTTAATGACATGTTGAGAAATGCCACATTTAATCGATGATGTCAGGCTAGTTGGGTTAACAAGCCATGGAAATTGTCGAAGGCGGGCCGTGAAGCGATCATCTAGTAGGGCTGAACTCGTTTCAGTCAAAGTTAAGGATGAGCTAAGGGATTATCGTCCCGCGATATATGCATCTTGTTGAAGATTGTGATTATCATTATTTAATTTACCTGCAGAGACTTCAGAGGTTCATAAGCCAGTTTGAGGGTAAAAACCTAAGTAACCAATATCCAATCAGTTTGACTGTTTCATCATTCAGCAGGCGTCCCGTGATGTGACACAATCATTGTAGCAATGTCCTTGGGGTTTACAGAAAGCATCAATAATAGAGTGAACTTAAGAAACTAACAAGGATTTGATTGAGTAAGAACCCAACAAAGTTTTGAATGCTTCTACAAGCGAAACCAGCAAAATCCGTAGGAGGGTTGTTGAAGCTTTTGAAAACCTCGTACAAAACTGAGTAGTTTATAAGGGTCGGTCGAAAACGAAGGTCCCAATGATGATCGTGATGATATAATTGACCGATGTCTGCCACCAAACTACAGAGCTGCTCGACTGGTCCTATTCTGAAGAGATGCGTTACAATGAAGTCACAGCACAGCAGTCAAAATATGAATGGATAAAGATCGAAAATTTCGAGTCGAGGGTGATAATTCATGTACGCAGGTCAGTGACCAGGTTGGTAGTTTTTTGCTAAACACGGCCAATGGCAGGCGTGCATCTCTTCGAGCGCGCATACTTGACCTGACTAGGATACTCAAGTGGTGGTCCCAGGAAGTATTTAGGACAATTTCTTGCCTTTGCAGTGAATAGTCCATTTTGCTACCCAAGGAGTAACGGATCCTTTCTGGGTAGCCGTCTCAGAATTGCATGTGAAAAATTGGTCGGGTCACATCCGATTATCTTCCTGCAGGTGAAGTGAGTGCCGAAGTTGCCGTGAACCACGAAAGTCTTGTTAGAGTCTCTGCCGAGCAAAATGTGTTTGCGTTTGCCCTCACTTAGTGGGTGAATCCAATCGTCAGAGTAGAGTTTGATCGCGGCGGCATTAATTCGCGGGGTACAAGTATAACTGGTATTCCATATGTTTAGGTGTCCACTGTAGGAAAAAGATGTGCCTGAAACATTTGCCAGAAAAGCCGCTGATTCAAACAAGATATGAAAAGAGATCGACCTCTGTCCCTAGAGGAATGCTCGCAAAAATCGGGGAGATCAAATGTCTGACACAACTTTGAACCCATAACTTCTGGAATCAAGGACGGAGATGACCAGTCGAGTGAACCCTTCTAGGGTGTCGTAGGCTTAAAGCTCGTTATGGAGAGGATCATGTGGTTCACGGTCAGAGGGTCTGCAGAGACTGTAAAAGATGGCATCTGAGGTTAAATCACCCTTTAATCCTCGTCATGTTATCCATGGAAGTAGAAACATTCGATGCGCATAACCCGGTCAGGCAGGAATACATATTAAGTAAAAATTAAAAGAGAATCCCATGCGATGTGTGTAATAATAGCGCGGTATGACACTCTTATTTACAACAAATTACACGTCAGTAATGCTCAGTGACCGGTAGCTAGCTGCGTAATATCAACTGCTCATCCTAAAGATAGACGTGACCGGGCTTCCTTCCTTGCTGTATGTTCATCTGAGCACGGTATGTAACTCGTAGTAGTCCAACCACTTTGGACCGTGTTGTTCTGTTCCATCCACAAGAGTAAAAATGGGAAAAAGGTCAACAATCTCATACAGACTGTCCTGCCGCTAAGCACGTCGAAAGGTGTAGACGACTCCACAATGATTCAGTTATATACTAAATCGATCTTGGCGTTGCAGCAGTACGGCTTTAGAAATGTTCACTCGTGCATGACTAACCTGATGGTACCGAATTTTCGGTTGCCCGAGCCGAACTGCTTCAAAATTTTTCCGTAGCCAATTATGTCAAATAATGGCGGAACCCCTCGAAGATGCATTTGCACGTATTTCCCGGCATGACCTTGAAATATTTGAAATATCGTCCCCCACATAACCTTGTATAAGAGAAATTAGTATAACATTTAATCTTTGGAACAGAATCTGAGGAATGAGCGAACTATTTCTCTTACTGATGTGTGTATCAAACTTTCGTAAACCGCAACCTACCTCTGTCTGATTATGCATGCTTTTGTCAGCAGACTTCATGTTTGTCTTACAATGTTGTTTTGTTGATTTGTAACGCCTGTAATTATCTGTCATGATCGCGCACATCCGAGCGTGTCTCTCACGAATGCGTTGAGAAATATATATTATTATTATTATTACAATAACTGTGCATTTGGGTTCTGGACCATATGGTCTTGTAGATTCCAGCTGAGCTGCTTCTTAAAATGATTATTGCACTCACAGACTCAACAGGGTTGGCGGTATGTTAACCGTGCTCTACAAATATGGATTACTTATGCGTCGCTATCCAAATCTATCTCCTAGCACTGTTTCTCTTCCTGTGTGCAAGGACATTTCCAACTCTAACGGACTTCAACTTGTCAGTAAGCCGTTCTTTCTCTGTATGTGCGTCTCTTAGATAGCCTGTAGGCGCAGTTTTTGACCCTTGGTTACCTCCACGGTTTTCTTGATGATATCGTAGCCTTCGTCACACTTATATTTTGGTTAATTGGGCCACTACGCTAGCAAAACTCCCTTATGAACCGTTCAAACAGACTTCTCGGACTGGCATTCTATCTAGTGCAGGGAAGGAAGCCCGGTCACGTCTATCTTTAGGATGAGCAGTTGATAT
>LOND01007009.1:12124-24735 GCA_014220965.1 Paragonimus kellicotti
GCAAAATGGAGATACCGCGAGACAACGGTCTTCCGAATCAATGATTCCAACCACAGTCCTATGAAAGGAGACAGCAGTAACAGGCATGTACCAAGGGCTCAGTTAAGCATGCATATGATCACCTACACAGTCAAAAATCGAGATGGTGCTAACGACAATACAGTTGGTTGCCTCTTAAGATAATCTGTGCATCAATATTTGGACCGGTTAACATTCACTGCAAGTTTTCTCAGTCGGAGGCAAGAGCTGATCCAGTGTCATTGGTTTCATTCACTTCATTATTTTTGTTGTTTGTTCAAAAAATTTCTGGATCACTCCTGATTTTCTCTTCTGCAATGTGGTGAAGTGTTCCTGACCAACGTCTTCCATTTCCCATATGGCCGGATCAAAATATGAAACCCCCGAATATTCGGCCAACTGACTAATGTTATACATCGAAAATAAGATGTAGAAGAAGAAAATTACTGCTAAGTGTAATAAAATATGGGACGACTAGAACTATGGGGAGAGTGCAATCGGAAATACATATCAATCGGAATAGCTTGGTGACGGTAAACTATGGTTTGGGTTAATCGGTAAAACGGTTTGGCTGAACGTATTCTTTGCAAGGGATAATCGAATCATCTAAACGAAGTGCCCGTTATCTGTAACACAGGTATCAACAGCTGGCTGTGACTCAATAAAGCAAGAACATTTTTGACCAAACATGCCTATTGACTTAGTTGTAAACGTCAGGACAGAAAGAGAGAAAAATGAATACTGGAATGATGGTTTCACTCAGACGAACTCTTCACACTACATTTTGTAGGTCTTAATTTGAACAGAAACAGCGACCTTATGTCATGGATATTAAACAGTTGATGGCTGTATTGAGAACCCTGTCTGTCGTTTAGATTCCTTTGTCAGCAGACCTGAGAGATTGATACAAAGAGAGTACAATTTATGTGTGACTATGCATTCACTGACGAAACAGAGGATTCGGCTATACATAACGGAAAAATAGTTGACGGGTAATAGGCCATGGGTCCAACGGTTTCTACGAGGCGTTCTTCACATGACCGGACTACGTTACTGATACATAAGTTTGTAGTGTCTCTGTGCTGATCAGATTACAAATGTTTTTAATGGTTCACAAATGTAAACGACATTTCTAAAAGGATGGATATTTGAATGAAAACGAAGACGGTGATGGGCAATATGCATCTACGTTGAATCAGTTTACCGGCCGAGCAGTCAGGACATACAGAAGGATACTATCAGAAACAGGCAGTCAGACACCTACACATCTAATGACCGGTGGAGATGTGTTGGAGAGGTGGCTACGAATGTTGTGGCTCTTGTAGAGGTTTGCGTAGATGCTGATTGAGTAAAGTTTTGAACAACTCAAACGAGTCCGCCACAACAAGAGGATAAACAACACGTTCCAGATTAGGTACACGCCAACTGGGAAGTTCTGCCCACACAGTGACCTGTACATTTTGAGCTCAAGCCCTGGGGTACTGACTCATAATCGCTGGTAACAGAAGGACGTCTGCTAGTGGACAACATGACAAGTACAAAATTGGCAGGACAAGATTAAACCTTCTCTTGAATCTCACAGTTCACTGATGATTAACCTAGTGCTGTCAGGTTTTGCGGTCGAAAATTGATCTTGATCTCAAGGCTCTCCTTGTTGCCCTTCTTGTGTGTCCTCGAAAAACGATAATCTTTTTGGACTCATGTCAAACCGGTTTCCTGACATGAAGGCGCACAATGGAGTGGTACGTCGTAGAAGACACTTCATCTTGAAATCACACATAGGTTCACTTCACGAATATTCAGTGTTTTATTGTTTCTGTGCTACAGCTGCACAATTTGTGTGTTTTGTTAATTGTGAGTGCCGTATACTAGGAATATTGCTGCACACAATGTGAACCAGTCCAATTAAAAACCATTTCGTTCATGGCGAATTTGAGCTGAGATTTCAGTGAAAATAATTTCACATGCTCAGAATCTGGAGTAGCCAGTGATTATGCTACGTAGTGTGAAAGATTTTGTGTCCGATGGAAACTACGGAAGGAATGACTGATAACCAGGGCATGTTCCCACATTCAGAAGAATGTGAGATGGCTAGGTAATCAACAGCAAAATATCGTTGATTATTTGTTCGAAAGCGCAATTCGACAGTTTCAACTCAGCCTACGCGCTCATCATTTGCGCATGATAAGACAAAGCAAGAAGAATGATGAAGGTCACGCAATGTATATGATCAAATCTTTGGAAAGTAGTTAACGATTAACAACTGTTGGACCGATTACTTCCTATCGCGGAACATGTGCGCAGTTGGCTAGCAGGTTTCGATTTTCAGAAACTCTTTCGGGTAAATCTGGAATATAGTCTATATGATGGCAGCAGTAAAAAGAATGCCATCAAACTTATCAACAGTATGGTGAATCTGGTTTCACTGGGTGACGGCTTTAGTTTCCAACTGTTTAAAAGATTGTTCTGTTTTCTGTATTCGATTATTCGTTACCAGTAAACTCTTGGCTGAAGACGACAAGTAGGTGTTGATAATTCTCCTGAGAGTGTATTGCTTTAGTGCGATTGTAAGAACTAACTGAAAATTCTGATTTTGCTGAAGAACTTAAAATACTATGTATCGAAGTTGTTACGATGCTGATAATGGTCTAGGTTGACTGCGTATGTGTATATAACTACTTTGCAGTCAGTCGACAAATACCCACTGTACAAGTGAGATGAATGAGGAAAAATGTAGCCCCAGTGTACGACAAAATTGTTTATGAGGAAAAAATAAGACTGTTTACTTCTGCTAGGAATGCGAGTTGTGCAACGACACTCCCGATAGCAATAGTGAAAGCAAAATTTCAATGTTGAAGACAACAGCGTAAAAATGTTTTTTTTTAACTTTCACAATTTAGCAAAGAAAACAAACTATATCATATACTTAACGGTATATGTGGACGTTAGGGAAGACTTTATCGCCAAGTTCAAATGAACGAAAGAAACTGATTCGATCTATTTGTTGTGATTGTTTTCTATAAACTAGAGTTGTTGACTGAAATTTTATAGTGCCATTTTTATTCATGATTTCTCACGTGATCTATCCCTACGCATCTCTCACTGCCAGTAATCTTACTCCATCTACTGTTTGGTTGACTATATCCCTCAATGGTTTGGGTAGAATTCATATGCACCATGCATGATTATCAACTGAACTAGTGTACGTTATGTATTTTCGTCTGTTGTTTTCGGGCATTCTCATTTGTCGTTTATTAGCTCATTATATGTTACGCTTTGTTCTTGATTATCATTAGAATTGGTTTCATATTGTTAATTGTAAGCACACAATGCCAGTAATTTGCCTTTTCATTGAATTTTGTTTGTTTGCTATTCGGTGTGTAAAATTTGTGTAACGTTTATCTCCTGTATAGAACTCACCTTTACGATGTAGACGAAAGGTTAAATGTGACTCGATGTATTGTGCTCTTTTTTTCGTCGACTCCACAAGTTCCTTCATTGGTTATTTCACTATGGGCTTTTGTGGATCGATTTGTGATCGTGCGACCGACACCCATGTTTCCTTTTTGGTGTCATGCCGAAAAATTGATCAGGGATAATGCACGATTCCGCCAACTTATTCACAAATGGAAATAGGGTCACAATTAAGTGCGTACCTCCCTGTCTCTTCCCATAGGTTCACGTTCAATCCATCGGAGCTCACGTGGTCACTGTCAGTTGGGAACCACCTCCAGTGATTGCTCGAAATGGAGAACTTATTCTTTACCGCATCAATATCTCTTGTGAGGATTGGTTAAGGCCACGGCAAATCAATGTGCTCACGGAACACACTCAAATTATTCGAGGTAAGCAAAGCACTGTCCAAATATGAACACACACAACTTGTCCGTGCAGCCTGTCTATGTTTCAGTGAATCTGTTCACTTACTGCACATGGTGATTGTCGTTTTAAAGCACATGAAAAACGTCATATTTTGTTTGTTTATCAAACTGATTATGTAACCGGTTTTACATAAGGGTCCACTGGAGGAGGTTTCCTGTGTGTGTATATATGACCGCGATGGTGTCAAGTTCATTTTTATCCGTCAACGCTATCGATTCACTCTGAGGTCATGCCAGCAAACTGACACTGCTTGTCATAAGACAGTTGACAATTCGAAATGGTAGGCTACGTCGACTGCTTAATTCGCTTGCAAAGTCAGTCACGCGGTCAACATGGGGACATTGCACATTCACACACTTCACTTACTCGTACTTGTATGTGGGGCCGATGTGGTGCCCACATGTTACGCTTAGCTGAAATATCGCACAAGTACTTCCGACAGGCACCAGTTTAACAGATAGATTCAGACCTGTCGGCGCCTGTCATTCCATTTGAACTAAGCATATTGCGTATGTGGTATTGATGTCTGGCGTTCTTACCACTGACGTCGTTCTAGTTCAACCTTTCTGTTGTTCACATAATCATAACGTATGATCAGTACTATCGGGTTCTCGATCAATCTAATACATTAAACATTGCTGCTGTCTAACGGTAAGTTAATCTTTCTACACATCTATGTTGTACGGTTAACCGAAAGTAACCGGCCTGTACAGTCGTTAACGGAAACGTCAAAGGTAGCCATGAACATGTAGGTAATGAACCGCGGTGTCATCACAGTGCCGAATGGAGCTTGACGATATGGGTTTTTGGAATAAGGCAACGGCAAGTCGTAACTTATGTGGTGCTCTCCGAAGTATCATTTCCTGCATGCTGATAACACATTGACATGTAACTAATTCTAATCACCAAGACAAGTTTCCACAAGCGGCTTAGGGAGTAGACGGATGAACTTGGATATGAAAATCAAAAATATGGGAATGCTGACTTCCACAGCAGCTGCAACGTCAACACAAATTGTTTGTGAACGCGCGAGGGAGTATTTTGGTGTCTGTTAGTCATAGCCTGGAGAAATGCGTTTCGGGTTGTTTCGGAAAATCCCAAAGGATGAGTCACAAACTTGGACTCGATGTCCCAATTGGATTAGGTTTTGCTGCTAATAACACCCGGTACCGTCCGTTGGTTTCTGGAAAGGTGCCTGCCGTTTTTAGTTGTGTTTCTGGCCACTTGGGAACGTGCTCCTTGATACGAGAAGCTAGCTGTCGGTTTGTCCTCCCTATGTAGCTCATACTGCAACTACATGAATATTTGTATAAACAATAGGATAGCACAGTCGTAGGCTGTTTATTTTTAGCCGAGGATGCTGGTAAGACCCTGTTTTGCTATATTATACATAATTTTGTAGCCATATATTATCTGGGCACCATTGACCAGCTTTCAGTTCACTGTCTTCTTCGGAACAGTTGTTACCTGTATGCTTGGGGTGATGACACCACTATACTTCTTGACAAATATCATGGAATATCCGTTGGTCTGCAAAGTGCTTCTGAGTGTACTTTATTCTAGCGATAAATTGTCTTTTGTGCAATCTTTACGCTCTGTGAAACAGCGCTCTAACTAGACTCCTGTTACATTCCACTTAGACAGAAGCTTTCGAAATAAGCATAATTCCCCGTCCAGTTGAAATGTCTATGGATGGATCTTCTCATCGTGACATCTGTTCTTCAGATAACCAGAATGTCCAGGAAGGAAAGACAGTTGTTTACTTCGTACCTTCTAGTAAGATGAAAGTTTGGGTGAGCTTGATTGTTCTCTAAGATTAACGTGCTTGAATCACTTGAGTTCCCGAAAAGTGACCAGCATGTCGTTTACGTAACGTTTGCGCAGTTTTTGCTTTGGCAAGCATTCACATGACGTAAGTTCCACCTTAGCGAAGAAAAAATCCGCTAGGGGTTGACCCAGTGGACCGTCTATTGCAACCCCGTTCACTTATCGGAAAGTGAAAGTTTGGAAGATGAACTTTACGTTGTTTGCACAAAAGTAATAATGTGTTCAGTTTAGACACTGAAGGGCATCATATAATTTGCGACTCCTCACTGTCCTATTCAAGTTGATCAAGGGAATGAATTGTTTCAAATTTCTCCAAAAATGTGCCTTTTGCGCGAAATATTCGTATAGTCTCAATTTTTTTCATTGCTATCCATCAACCTCTGACTACAGGCCTCAGTCGTGGAACAAAGTATGATCTCACTGTATCGGCAGCCACACGAGGTGGTAACGGTCCAGATTCATCACCAGTTTCTTTCACTACTATGACCGAACCAAATGAGGCAGATCGCGAGGCAGGACAACATGGTGGGGGCTTTGTCATGCCGGAGGTTAGTTTCTTGTCATACTTTTTCCATGTGGTTCGTATGTTGTTATCTTGCAGTTTTTCTCCAATGTTGTCAGAAAGAACAGATTGCGATAACATTTTAAAATTGCTGCTGCTTTTTGCTGAATGTCAAGAACAAGAGGTAACAAAGTTAGAATTACAAAGGCAGTCATTTTAAAGACGGTTTATCACCTTCGTCACCATAATCATCATCATTGATAGTAGTACATTAGAGGCACATAAACAAGCGAAGGAAAGTATAAAAAATACTCCAGTCAAAACTCAAGCATTTGAGATCAGGGTGCCAACAACTTATAAAATAGCAGTCAGTTTGTATTTCAAAATGACATTAGATCTACGCTTCCGCGCGAATTAATACCTCACTTCGGACCATTGAGGCTCATCGGAAGTGGCTCTACAGCCCATCTACCGTTTACCCGGTTTTAACTCCGGAAGAGTTAACTTTCGTATTCTGGTCCCCGTGGAAGCGATCAGAATGGGGTTGCGCAATCAATAAACAGGTATTCAGAAATACAGCTCATGACCCACCGTTGTCACTTGACAATTCCGGAGATAAATCTGGTCGCCTAGGTGCCCTCCAATTTGGAACCATTTGATGTAATTACGTAACAAATGGTCTTTTCTGGTTTGACAAATATGTTACGTAATTGGTGAAATGAAAAATAGCCGAAAGCAAACTGCTCACCAATGTGTACATATGGACAATACGAAATACCTTACTGTTGTTGATAACTTCGCTAAACAGCTGAACCGGATTCCACATCATAACCTCTGACGTATCGATCCATCAACTGGGTAAACCGTAGAGACATAAGTTTGCTAGATGTAAGTTACCTATATGGACTAAACTACTGGTCAAACCAAGTCTTTATTTTGTCATCTCACACCATAATTCCGTGGACTTCAGCGTCGCAAAGGGTATTCACCGTCGCAAACTATCATGTGGTATCTATAACATGCAACGTGGTCAAGCAGTTTATGCATTCCTACAGGGTGAACTGTCGGAACCACTTAACAGTCGAATCCGCACAACTTCACAATTTCTTAATTACCTATTCAAAATTGTCGTCTGATTCGTGTGATTTAACACAACCGTCGGTGGTAAAACTACACAGAAATGCTTGTGTTCTCCGCTATATTCACTCACTGAGACAAACGTTCCTCATTTATCCGAATTTCAGCCTTTATTGTGCTTGATAAGTATTCCAAACCGCAGGGAATCCCCATTCAAAGTGACTGTAGGCTACTCAGCATTTTTCGTGTTCTTGCATCGAATCTTTCCAAGCGTCGACCAGTGCGTTCATTCACATTGGTGGTTGAAAGCAGCCATTCTTCGATTGTCTTATCTTAATTATTTGATCGTATCTCACTCCAATCATTGTTCCGTTGCCTTTTCCAGAATTCTGTTTAGTGTCTGTTATTAGCGACTTCGCACAAGACCCTCAACATTTCAACAAATATACACTTATTGATGTTGTTACATTTAATTAGGCCGGCGTGATTCATTTTTTTTAAATTGACGTTTTCCTTCGTGAAGATCGATAATAAGCAAATAATAAGCTGCTCATCGGTTTACTCCTGTGCGTTATAAACATACACATATGTAATTTGGTTATGAGAAGCCTGTACAAAACAGTGAGACAGCCAGAGGTTGGGTAGGGACAAAACCATACGCAAATCAACTACACACTGGACATCTGGAGTGGGATTATCATAGACATCTGAACGGAGCCAGTTAGATGTATCATCTCCTCACCGAGACAGCCGAATTGTCAATACAAATTGGCTGTGAGTACAAAGAGATGCGCCAATGAACGTAACTGATAGTGCCTCAACCAGCTGCTGGATATGTTCCCCTGTGTTCCTGAATAGCAAATCAATTTAGACGGTAGTCATTCTGGTTTCGATCCGGATTATACGCTCATCAGTGGAATAAGTTTTATTTTTGTTCTAGTGTGGAAAAAACCGAGCTTGCGTCACACCTAGGAGACACATACCGATTCATGTACTCTGGTTGATTGTTCCGGTTTTTTGTCACATAATCATCCCAAAAACGTTTCTCTCTCAGCTGCACACTGACACTTTGACAACGTAGCTTTAAGTCGAAAATGCGGGCTACAATTTTCTTTTGTAGTTTATAATTTGCAAAACGTTCAAGAAGCTCCAGTTAACGATACGTAGAATTGTTGTTGAACGAAAACTGCGTGAAAGGGCATACAACCACCAGCCCACTTCGATTCTTTTTTAAATATAACCAGTTGTTGCACAGGTATCACCAGCAAACGGGTAATGTCGTTACCGCATCGTTTACAGACAAACCAACGACTTGAAATCTTTACCCGAATTTTACGAACCACGATTTATGTGTACACTCTCACTTATCTTAACAGGATCAATGTTAGCAAGGACGAAACCTCTCTCAACAGACCAGCTTCGACAAGGCCAGTCCGATAAAACTCACCGAATTCACTGCACGGTTACTGGTGTTTATCTGGCCAGATCGAACTAATTAGGTTATAATGGTTTGTCGATAGGTGTATTCTTCGTTTAAAAAATGGTGATTGTTAACTATGGGAAAAATACCCACATTCCTGAGCGCAATTTACATATTTAGTTAAAAATCCACTGTGCCGCTCCAGTTAAACTCTGGATTGTAGTTTTGCTCTCCGTGAGTACAGTGGTATTACACTTCCTAGTCCGAAACGAAAATGCATGGGTGACTATGAAATCAATAAAATCAAATAATATTTTATTGTCAGTAATTCAGACTATATGCAGAAACCAGTTGTTTCAGCCTAATATGTTTCAAGTTGAACATCACCTACATGTTATCGTAGAATTCGCATTCAGGTGAGCCTTTCGGACAGACCGCGTAAAGTAAGCCGTAGACTCGAGTTTTGCTCATATTAGAGCTCGACAGCGGTGCATATTTTCTTCCGGACTAGATATCGCACTCCGGCCCTCGTTCTCGTGAGATCACTGCGTCAACTACAACATCAGTAACCTCACAGTAAGCATGACCAAACGATCATACTCAAACGCTCAAGCATAAACCTGTGTGTTTACTGTTCAGCTTATTCGGTCATTCCGAACGGAGAATAAACAGAATCGCTCTGCTCAATCCTATCAATAACTCAGTGAGGGGACTCTCCAGTCAGGTTGACGTTACTGACTTCATCGAACCAACTTAGGTTGTTTAAATTTTTAGTAGAATTTCGGGGACTTAGATTGATTCAGACTGAACACAACCCATACTTGATCGCAGACTTCGCATTAAGATAGGCCTTTCGGTTAGCCAATAGCAATGATGGCAGAAACCAAAGCGTTCTAAATTCTAGATCTACTGACTGATAATAAAGAGATCTGAGACACACGTTTAAGCCAGTGTGAATGGCTCACCGTAAAACGATTGTTCATTTCTAGGAAAACGATCGTTCGTCTCAATTTTGTTAAGGATGTAGATTACCCGTTGATTAAACCCAGCTTTCTTGACTGAGCACAGTCAATGCGATAAAACAGATCGTCGTACCCTGTTCCGCTGGCTAGCAATTCGAACATTGCACACAGTGATACAATAGACTTTTGGGGAATTATTGTTAGCCCGCTGAGAACGGTAGCATTTTGCTGACAAAAAGAGATTCTTTCCTGATAGCCGACTGTTACAACGTTTATGTTGAAATCAATCTTTTGAATACTTCAACTACACAGTAACTCATTGTTTAATATTGTGTCAGTTGCTGCACTGTATATACCACGAAACGTTATCACAATTCGGAAAAGTCATTGAGAACTTGTCTCTGACCAGACCTCGCTTCAGTCCATCGAACCATAACACGGGTGTCAAACTGTTTATCACAAAATAACTGGCCTATATACTTGACGGACGACTGTCTAACAACAGGCGAGCTTTTCGGGCTAAATGTTGTGTCAGGCTGTCAGACAAGAAAACTTGTCGTTAGATGCTGACATGGAAAAAGGTGTAACACCACGCTAGTCAAAATTTGGTCTTTTTCTACGATGCAGACAGATTATGAAGTAATTCGTTGAAGGTGGCGGAAAATTGGGAATGAAAAGATTGATCTTCAGGTCAATAACCGGAACTTCATTCATTATATTCACGTCCAAACTGCTGCATGGCGAGACTTATCTTGTGAGCCACAAAACATGCAACCAAACAATACGGTGTCTAATAATTGTACAGTTGGACGTATATGACATTGAGTCACGCTTGAACTCAGCTGGCTCGACCAAAGAAGAACTATCCTGTCGCCGTAGCCTGTATGCTCCTCTGTTCAAGCGTATGTCATTTACGTGGTTGTTAAGATATTTCAAGGTGCGTGATGGTGTGTCGGTTCCGCATCATCTCCGAATCTTGTTTGAGCCGAACTAGAAAATATTGTCGACGGTTCTTTGAAAGTGAATGATTTACAGATTTTTATTTATGTAGTTCATGACGAATTAGCCTATCATCCGGAAAGTCGAAACCTAGAGATAGTTCGCTTTACAAATATGAGTAGTGTTTCGAATCACACCGTTAGATAAGTCATGGCTGAAAAACTTCAACGATCATTTTTTACAACGTTTTTATAAAGTTGGGTTATCCCATGTGATGACAATCAGATTAAAATGAGATTTCATCTCAATGTTATCTGCGCTGCTTTTCCAACCGTAATGTGAGGATACTATTCGGAAGTAAATTCACTGAAACATTTATAAAACACTGTTCATCAAAGAAACCGATAAACTTGAGCAAAAAGGTTTACAATTGTTACTATTATTATTTGTTTCATGCATTTTGTTAACAACTTTGCCAACGCTGACAGCAACTTGAGTCTTGGATTAAAATTCTGTCCAAGGTATGAATCGCCAATTTGTACGACTTGGAACCTCTGCCAAGGAGAGATATCTGTTTAAGAAACAGAGTTCATTTCAAAATGTATTAACCAGTGGCTTTTGAATGAATATTACAAAATTACAGAAATTTCAGGATAGAAAACGGTCCATGTTCACAAATGTAATGAAACTTTTTGAAAAATATAAACAAGACGGCGGAGCATTGGTTCATCTTAATGCCAAGTCCATGAAAACATTTCGCAAACTACGAAACAGTGAAGTGTGCGAGTAAGAACGTTTATTGGATTGATTGCCCCTGAATTGATGTAATGCATAGGCTGACTGTGTCTCAGTGACTTATAAAGGATTTAATTTTGGACTTCTACTATCAGACAGCTTTGTATGGAGGAGAGCAAACAGAAATTTACAACTCTCACAAATACACAATTACGTTAATTTATATAAAAGCTGTGACTTTTAAGACCGTTGTGCTGTGTACCACTGTTGATTGTCTTGAAGTGCCAGTTTGAGGTTACTATTCCAGTCCTCTTTTGTGGGAGACAACCATTTCGTCCGATACTTCGTAGATACCAAAATTTAATGTATAGGGAATAAGGTGTTTGAGATAGAAAGGCTACCGAGTCGTTCCGACGCTTTGACTTAAAAATAACGAGCTCCTTTTCCACACTGTTAAATGTAAAGTAATGCATTTCCACTCACATTTTGGGTTAACTAGCTAAATTTGTTCTTTTAGTTCGCGAAGGACATTGGTTCTATTGTAGAGACAAAGAAAAGTCACAATACATTTTGCGGCCGTTGAAATAGTCCCGAACACACCGCTGGCATGTGAGAGGAGATTTAATTTTAACTCATATGATCACCAACTTAATTAATCTTCCATCGTCAATATGTTTCGCTTAATCCAATATACCAGTTGATGGGTAAATGGATAAAGCCGTCGGACTTGCAGAAAACATTCTTTCAGTGTCTAGATGTGAAACAGCAGAAACAGTATGACAGTCTGTGGTAGAAGCACTATCATTTAATGAATTCAGGCGTATAACCGAACTACAAAACGAGTACACCAATCTAACCGATTCAACGCTGAATCACATATATGTGAGCAATGTCAACTTTCTCCAACTTATAACTTTTCTTTAAAATTTGTTAATCCTGTTGGGCTTGTTTTAAAAATAGCAACATCGCCAGTAATAAGCGTTCTATCACAATCCTGTTGATTCTCCGTCTTGGCCTCCGTATCACGTGCAATTAGACCACCATTATACATCTTCTCTTGATAAGCTATAACCGACGGGAAATATTTCTTATTCAACTTGAACAGAGTTCATCAACATTCCTGTTGTGTCAGTCTTAATGTGTAGGTTTTCTAAAGTAGTTGTATGCGGATAGTATTCCCCAACCTTCTACCGATGGGTATTATGTTGCTCATTTGGTGCAGTGAGGTTGGTTGTTTCAACTGAAAGGC
>LOND01007020.1:5657-24860 GCA_014220965.1 Paragonimus kellicotti
ACCCTTCTTGAGAAATGAACTTCAGCCTACTGTATGTTGAGAGCGACATGGAACCTGGCAACGTCCAACTCATATTGGTTTACACAGCGTATTAATGGCGCCTGCCTCTTCCTGTCGACCTACTAAAAATGTGCGTCCGAGACATCGTAGCGCATCGCTTTAATGCAATGTTCAATAATTGCCCCATCCCGACCCTTAAAATGATCAGTCGACTACGACAGACAAAACTGGTCACTTCCTAGCCGAGTGACATCGAACACCGCTAATCCCGGACGTCTAGTGACTCGTCCAGCTCTTTTTCCTAAAGATCCGCAATCTACCCAGAAAGTTATTCGACAATGAAAATTAACAGCTTGGCCAGATGTAAAGTGGCATGGAGGGTCACGGACTAACGCGGTCAACTATTGGCCAGTTTTTTTTGCTCGGCGTTTGCTTTGAAGTTGTTGAAGACTGTTATCCCTGATACTGTTTGGTAGCACCCATATTACTTCAGAATAGTAAATATAGACAAGTTGATCGATGTGTCTACGATGGACAGATCCATCATCTAAATCGAGTATGCGACACATTCGAGTACCCAGGTTATTGAGCACAATTCCTCGAGATGATCGGAGGTCATTGCCACGATGATACACAACTTCAGCTGATTCCAAACTAAGCATGTTGGTTCGGAGAACACGGATTTTAACAGCCTTGCTGGACTGTAGTGACCTGGAGATAACCCCGGTCTGCCTGCTGTACGATGTGTAAAATTCTTCCCAAAATCATAGTTCACATTGTACATAGGATCTTAAGGATCTTTGCCTGCCGTCTGCTTGTTGCATGCGACGCGTTTGTTTGTTTGCATGCTTGTCGGTCTATGCGCGCCAATGGCGCCTCAGCACTTTCCGGCTTGATCGCGCGCTCGACGGTCGGATCCTCAACCTCCCTAGCTATCTTCGCGTATCGGTGTCGTCTAGCACTGATCGAGACCTATTGTAATATTCGTATAATATACTTTGGGTCTCCCGCAATTATTTGTTTTTTATTTCGCGTCTGGTATTATTGAGTATACCTGGGAAGGCGTTAATTTAGTGCACGTACGCACTAAAGGACCGTTCCCATTTGTTAAGTGGTCGGAATTTCGATATTGCATCAAGAAGTTATCCACACCATTCTCCAGTTCTTCAAAATTAGATGGGTTGATAGACTTGATCGCACTTTTCAGAATACGCACAAAATTCTCAGCGGCACCGTTGGATTGAGGATGTCTCGGTGCAGTGAGCAGATGTCGACATCCTACTTTCTTCAGCCAGTCTTCAAACTTCTGCGCAGTGAAATGAGTGTCATTGTCAGTGACCAACGCACATGGTACTCCTTCCCGACTGAACGTTTTTCGCAATGCAATCAGAGTGAAGTCCGCAGTTGCTGACGACGTAAAATAAACTTCCGGCCAACGTGAATATGAATCAAGGATAATCAAGCATAGTATTTATCCAAGAATGGACCACAATAGTCAGCATGTATTCGTTGCCAGGTTTCACAAGTCATGATCGAGGTGTCCATTTTGATGGTCGCGATTGCGCTTTGTGTACACACTGAACACAACCCTTTAGAAATGTTACACAAATCAGCATTCAATTCTGGTCACCAACAAGTCAGACGAGCCAATGATTTCATCTTTTCAATTCCCAAATGACCGGAGTGTAAGTCATCTAGTACCGCGGATCGTAATGTGGGAGGAATAACAATTCTATCACCAAGACACAATAATCCTTCGGGAGTAACAGAGAGTTCATCTTCACGTTTGTAGGATTCCTCGCAGAACACCACAGACACAATCAACACGTAATGAAGTAAAAATTGCATGGTAGTATTTTCGAGTGTCACGAATCAAATCAGAACGAGAAACTGGAAGTGGCTGAGTCAATAAACAATCTGAGTCACCACCCTCTCCGGAGTCAGCATACCGAGATAAATAGTCAGCATGAGGAATGAATTTGCACTGCGATGCTGGATGTTATAAGAGTACGCAGCCAAAGTAACACTCCATCGCTGAACCATGGCCGCAGAAGACTTAGCAAGGGATTTGTTGAGGATTATAAATGAATTAAGAGCTTCATGATCAGTAACCATAGTGAAATGAACACCGAACAAGTATTTGTGAAGTCTGGTGATCGCCCAGTAAACCGCTAATGCTTCCTTCTGTGTTTGCGCATATCCACGCTCTGCTGAACTGAAGCGTCTGGAAATGCAAACAGCAGGATGGCCCTCTTGTTCTAGCACGGCTATAATCCCCGTTGGAGATGCATATCGTGATGCTGGTTCTCAGGTTCGTACGCCCAAGGTTTCCCCAGCCTTATGTTAACGCGGAACGGAAGTCGTAGTGAGAAGACGGCGAATCTGCAAACAAACTTTATTTATTGATTTACTCACCGTTCACAAGCGGACTTCAACGCAACAGTTAAAGGCGCTAGGGAGTTGGACGTGAGAGAACCTCAAGCACAACCGCACGGCAACCGCCAGAGAGGACGAATGTCGACGGAAACTCCAGTCGACCTTCAGAATTCAAACAAGCGTCAGACTGGTTGGGCGGCGTTCCCAACGGTGACAGCTAAAACATTGTTATCCTAGTGAATGTAGCCTATAGTAGTAGAGATGGCGCGGATTCATTATACAGCCACGACTAAGACTGCGATACCTACGCCAACACACTAACTTTGATGTTAGTGGTTTGTAGTAAATTTACATTCACAAGATAATGTGAACAGGCACGGTGGTACTGGTAAGGCAACTCTCACGTCGCAGGGAGTTTAGGATTTTGGGGACGTCGAAGGTGATTCTCACTACACGTCCACCAATCGCGGAGATTTTCGTCGCACAGCCGGCTTTTGTGGAAGTAAGTGAAAGAACGCCACCTCACATGTTTAATGCGAAAATGTGGACTGATCACATCTAATTAGACGAATAATGGGTGCGTAATACTTCTTTGAAGAAACTTCACACGGTATTATTTTTTTCGNAGCATTCATTGATGTTTTCACTATACATAACTTAGAGGTGTCACGCAGAATTTCATGCTCACATGTAACCGAGTTTCATGCTTAAGGAAAATATATCTATGTGCGTTAAACGAGAAAGCGCCAAATTACAACGTGCAGCACGACGCATGTCGTATTTCTTACTTTTTTTCATCAGTGTTCACCTGCAACAGCCTGTGAATGATACAGGATGAAATATAATATCTGGAAACGTTTGTTTTATCATACGACAAGACTATCTCAAGCAACAACGGCTTCGTTAGAACAGGAATACCACCTCAATTTGATGAGGCCTTACCCCAATACGCGAACATCTTGATCGAAACAGGTTTTATGTAGATTTATACAAGATTCGTTGCTGCCAAAGTAAACGCGTGAAACACGGATATATATTTGGTTCCACCGTTTACCTTCAGTTTTCCAACAAAGACTGGTTCCGCGGTAATCTGTGGTGAAACGTACCGACCTGCATCATCTCCACCTGGTAATTCTCATCATCTTTATTCCCACACAAGCAGGCTCCTAACTAAAAGTAAACATTCAGGCTGGTTTCATACATTTTCTTGGAGAACTTTGTTGCTTGACCAAGTTCAGCGCCGGATTACCTATCGAGCGAGAGATTTGAAGAATCTGAATTGTTTCAGTAGGTTTAAATTTTTGAGCGTGTTCGGGCGAGCAAGCGATGTCATACTAGCCCACAACGTATTAACCCACTCCAATAGTTATTACCTCCCTACTCTACCTGGAGCTGGATATGAAGCCTCAGAAGGGAATAATGCTGATTTTGAACATTAGTTCTGCCGTTTGCATTCGTAATGTCAGTGTGGTATTTTGGTGGGACGCTACGACAGAGGAATCGTTAGGGCATGAACATCAACACCTTCAGGATAAGACTGTGAAATATCTGTGGAAAACTTCAGGTATTTTTTTTTATCTGCTTTATCCCCAACCTCTCAATCCTGGCAGTAAGAAGTGCCAGTTTAGCATCTGACAGAGTATTGCTGGTACCGATTCTAGAAGTATCTAAGTTCGCCGCACTAACCGAGGCCCATATTTATAGCCTTCATCACTGAACCATTTTCCATTATTGTCTATTCCATATAATTACGCGGTTTCTATCATTAGCAGTCACAAGAGTTTCAATAATGCACCTGTTGCATGCTTTCCGAAAGTATAACTTCCTGCTTCCGTTGTCCGGAGGAGCCTTTTGCTCTCCAAACCCTCGAAAAATGAGTTCGAACAGCCTAGTGATACACCGGATGACCTTTAAAGACAGTTTTCTCATTGGACAACCTGCTCTCCCAGATCAAATTGGAAATAAATATGTGAACGTTTGTGTACTTATACACTCGAGATGTTAAAATGTATATCAATGTGCTTATCAGTGTACGTACATGTGTCCTGACCTTTTCTGCTACCTTGGCGTGGTGGTCAGGCTTGTGTGTTGTTTTGATCCGGTGGGCTGTGCTGACTTCGACTTTGGTCGATGTAGGTTCAACCATGTCAGATTGGCCACAGGGGAGCAACCAGACAAAAGCAGATGCGTACGTTGTGTATGGTGCCGCTGTGCTGTGCTTTGGAACGGTTTGATGTTTTGTTTCTTTTTTGCCTGATCTGATTCGGTGTGTGTGTGGTCGGTTTGTCTTTGCAGTATTATCTCTGTGTGAATGTGCCGAATTTCTTGGGTTGTGACTGTCGAGCCTGTTTCAGGTGATTGATGCGTATGTGTGCGTGTGCGTCACCTGCTGCCTTGCGGTACAGGCTTTTGAGCCAAAGGCTTTGGTTGAGGGCCCTAATCGCTCTCCTGTCTAGGTCTGGGCGTCCTGGCAGTATCCTAAGCCCACAAAAACCATGACTATACAAAATAAACGAAATACCATACTGCATCGGCCGTCACGCAGGATAAACCGGGTCGCCCTATCTGCTGCACATGGCAGGGTGGATAGGCGAAAATATGCTACTGCCAAACACTCACCCTCATACTGTTCCCCCAACCAGAATCCTCGAGCAGATAATGCTCACTCAAGTTTCAGTAACCCGAAGACCAACCTGAAACAGGCACGGGGACGCAAGACGCTCTGTGTTGGAGCATGGAATGTGCGCACGCTGCTGGATCGATGCAGCGAACAGGGCGGCCAGAGCGGCGCACTGCACTGATCGCGATGGAGCTGCGTCGCTATGGAATCGACATAGCAGCCTTGAGCGAGACAAGGCTTGCGGACCAAGGTAAGTTGCGGGAAGCAGGTGCTGGGTACACCTTCTACTGGATAGGTTACCCGGCAGACGGTGCTCGGGAGCATGGTGTCTGTTTCGCAGTCGCTGATCACATCAATGCTTTGATGATAGGCGAACCGCACGGCATCAGCCCTCGAATGCTGTCTATGCGCCTGCGACTCGGTCGAGGTAAGTGTGCTACATTTATCAGTGTTTATGGTCCAACTATGTGTCACACTGATGATACAAAGGACCAGTTCTATGATCAGCTGTCCGTCACAATCCGGTCGACACCAGTGAGTGACCGACTGTTTGTTCTGGGTGACTTGAACGCTCGAGTCGGGCGCGACTCAGTAGCTTGGCCGGGAGTCCTCGGACCCTACGGCATTGGTTCAGTCAATGAGAACGGTGATCGTCTGCTCCACCTGTGTGCTACTCACGAGCTGGCTATCACGAACACCCGATTCCAGCTGGATGCGAGCGACATCACGACGTGGACCCATCCACGAAGTGGTCATCACCATTTGCTTGACTACGTGATTGTGCGGCAGCGCGACATTAGTGAAGTGCGTATCACGCGAGTGATGCGCGGTGCTGAATGTAGCACAGATCATAGATTGGTCAGGACTAAATTATTTATCCATGTACGCAAGTCTGTTTATTGTAGGTCTTCCGGACAACGGCAGAAGCTGGATGTCAAACGATTGGAGAACTGTGAGGTAAAGACTGTTTACCAGCGTGCAGTTGCCGCTCGTCTGCACGACGCGCCTTTATCCACTACCACTGAGGGCGCCTGCTGAATAGCCGACGATTCGGCGCCCCAACCCGGTTACATACCTCAACGATGCGCATGCTTCTATTCGCAGATGACAGCGCGCTGTTCGCACACAGCGAGGACGAACTACAGCGACTGACCACTGCTTTCGCGACCGCGGCATCCAAGTTTGGATTGGATATCAACACAGGTAAGACATTTTCTTTCTTTCAGCCTTCTCCGGGCGAAGGTGCTGTCTGTTCACCTTCACCCCAAATTCGCATCAATGGAGCCGTTGTCGATAGCTGCGCTGATTTTTGCTACTTGGGTAGCAATTTGTCCACCGATCTGTCCGTGGACCGCGAGTTGAGAGCTCGTGTGGCAAAGGCTAGTGTTGCGTTCGGACGTCTTGAAAGACGTGTTTGGAAGAACCACAGCCTGAAGCCGAGCACTAAGCTCTTTGTCTACCGCTCAATGGTGCTGTCTATACTGCTGTACGGCAGTGAAACGTGGACGTTGTATCAGCGGAACGTGCGCTATCTTAGCCGCTTTCATTTGCAATGTCTAAGACGCATCTTGGGTATTCGGTGGTCGGACATGGTTCCGAACACTGAGGTATTGCGGCGAGCGGACATGAACGGGATGGAAGCCATGTTGATGCTAAATCAGCTTCGTTGGCTGGGTCACGTCCGTCGGATGGGCGATGACCGTATTCCGAAGCAGCTTCTGTATGGACAACTGAGATCAGGTAAGCGAAATCCTGGTGGTCAAAAGCGGAGATACCAGGATGCTGTGCAGGTGAGTCTTTCACGTTGTAAAATTGATTTCAGATGTTGGGAAGACTTAGCGTTGAACCGGACGGTCTGGAGGAATACGATTCGGACGAACGTCCGCGAGTTCAACGAGCAGTTATTACGCGGCCGAGAACGGAAGCGCGCGGTACGCAAAGGAACCATCGGTGCCATAGGTCGTGGTGACATGACTATATGGCGTTGCGATGTGTGCGGCCGTGAATGCGCTGGCCGCCTCGGATTAGTAGGTCACCAGCGTACTCATAGTGCACCGTCGGCGAAGAGACGACGAGTACGATAGGCTGAGGTAGGTCATGACAGTATATCTGTCAGCATCTCTGTTACTGATTGCATCGACCAAGACTATGGTCGTGTCTTCAGTCTTCTACCCATTCATATTTTCAGCTTTGTTGGTGTATTGTATGATGAATGGTTTGTCTGTTCCTTTCGTAGTCCACTCTGAATCCTGTTCTTCATTCCTATCCTCTTTGGAATGCAAAAACATATTGATATACGCGATGTGAAAACTGACTCCTTGTACCACATTTCGCATACCCTTCTTCCCAGTTAGATCCTGTCATTATAGTCAGTTCTGTTTATATGTCTCACGAAAAGCTAAGGAGTTCTTTTCCATATGCCAGCCATTCAGTTGGCCAATCACATTGGCCGGCTGGACACAAAGACCTCACTCACACACCTACTGGTCTTATTCCTTCGGGTTTACACCGGATACGTGGTGTGTGAGTGGAACCACAAGTGGTGCAGCGCAAGCCACTTGGGTGATGGTTTGAAGCGCAGGCGTCCTCTGGCTTCGGTCACTGTGACAGGCTAATCCGTTTCGGATGCCGCCAACCAACATACATGTGTACGGAAAAAAGAACGAGAGAATATGATCCCACTTGTATACATTTGTAACATATGTGCAAGAGAGATAACATAAATTGCGCACAACAAAAAGTGTATTATCGTTCTGAATGATAATAAATTTCGTGAACGTGCGTGAAGTTCCGTAAATCCAACAACTAAGGACTTGAAAAAACCAACAAAAATACACGCAGTTGGCTGTCTGGTATGTCCGCAGAGGTAACACTGAAATAAGACTCAGTGAACCTCACCCAACGAAAGTTGTAGTGGACAAATGGGCATGCGCTAGAACCTCGTCCACTAACAATTTAAAACGCCTTTCCTGAAGCGCAATCGAAACGTAATACCAACAGGCATCGAACTAGGGAACGCATATGGGTTTGGAAACAAACCGTATATTTCCAGCAGTGTTTGGAAATATAAGTAGTTAGCCCTGGCCTAGTCTAGGATCAACGGCAGCAACCAAAAGGAGAAAGTAAAAAATCGCGAGGTGGGCTACTGCCCACTGGGCGGTACTCAAAAGCGCGCCAAGTGGAAAGTGCGTGGAACTTTCGGGCGCGTTAAAAAAAGGCTGAAAAAACGTTCGGGCTGAACGACCTTGAAGAATGGAATAGAAGATGAGTCGTTAGGAAAAGGACAAGCGCTTCACTGCGTGCAATTAGTTGCACGACTGAAGAAAGTGGCACTGAGTTCATATCAGGCCTCCTATAGCAGGCGTACACAGAATCATGCGTACAGAACAAACAAGCGGGAAAACGGTTGCAGCCGGGGTCCTTAGTGAAGCTACACCACCGCTGGTCACTACAACGGTACTAGCTGATGCAAGGTCGTTCGTAAAGAACTGAACGTAGTCAGCAAAAGTATCTTGTTGGTGGCCCTGAAGTATGCGGTGTGTACTTTACATGGTACTGAAAACACCAGTCGTTTCTTCCGTTGGTCCAGAAGTCGATCCCACCCCCTTCACGTTGACCGTGTCGCATAGTACACATTGTTGCATTCAACGCAGTCCACTAGTCAGACTGCCAATTTCACAAACTTGGCTGTCGCGCTGCCTTTGTCGCTCGCGCTCAGTCAGGGACTTGGCCAGTGAACCACTTGACAGCAACCTTTATGACACACTGAAGAACGCATTCTTGTAGCACTTCGTCCTATCAAAACAAAAATTATTAAAGGATATCCCTGGCGATCTTCAGCTCAAGGATCCAACCCTATCTCAGTGGTTTCGTCAGTTGAAGTGGGGGAGAGGAACCACAAAAATGGTCGTAAACGAATGCGCCACCTCTGGATGCAGAGTCTGCCAGATTGTCTACAGGCAACTTATTTCTCCATTCATATCCACAAGTTCTTTGGATGATTTGGCAAAATCAACCGATTCAGTCATTGGTCGCTTCCCAAACAAACCGTACCAACCGGAAGAACATGTGGGTAGCACAACCGCCGATAAAGCAACACATGTAATAGAATTCCCTCTAAAACTTCAAGCTCTCAAAGCTCCTCCATCTCGCCCAGCGTCCAAAAGAAGTGGCTGTTCTGGGCCGCGTCCGAAAACGAGATACTGCTGGTATCATCTCAGATTCGAAATCAAGACACGGAAGTGCATTAAACCATGCACCCTCTCAACTACCACGGGAATCGCAACCACCACCAGTTAATGGCGGCAACTAGTATTGGCAGCTATACTTCTGGTCGCCTATTTTTACGCCCGATAGGAAATCTAGGTCGCGTTTTCCTAGTATACAACCCAATCAGGGTTGTACTGTCTAGATAGGGGAATACGCCTCGGTCTACGTTCCTCAGTCTCTAGGTTGCCTGTGGAACCCCAGTACGCACTTCTGGCACATGCTGCTTCACAGTGTATGTAAACCTGCGACGCGCTTTCCTTCGAGTGCCCACTGTTTTAGACGTACCAGATGCCACCTTGGGTATGGACGCCCCAATGCACTTTTGACTGGTTGCCACTGCAAACCATCACAAGTTCTTAGGTCCTCTAACGGGTTCAATCATCATAATGATCGTCTTCTCGATATATATTTTTCCAGCTCGCTGCTTGCTGAACCAAGCAGTGATGATAAATACCGGACAGTCTTGCGGGGATTCATAGCCTTGACTCGCACTTTGAACGAGCTACCTGCTATCGCCACCCGCGTAATTAATTACATCGCAAGGAAAGTCCCACCAATCTTCCAGCGACCACAAAGACTGGCATCAAACAAGCCGTGCACCGTTCGCTCCGAATTTAAAACTATACGGGGTACGGAATCGCTCGCTAACGATTCATGTTCAAACTGGATAACACGTAATCTGATGATCCGACAAATGCCTTTTCCATTGTTCAATGATAGAGGGGATTATCCACCCTCGTGAGAAGGCGCTAGTCGAAATTGGATTCAGTAAGGTATCAGTTGTATGAATGTGCACAAAAATTGAAATCTTTTACCTCTAATATGAAATCTCTTCAGAAATTTAACAAAGATGACTCCCGCACAACAATTTTGACAACCAAGCACATCTCGGTAATGGGGGACGAACAAACGGGATGGAACGCACTCAAACGTATGGTCGTTGGTTCAGTCGGGACGTAACGAACGTTTGCACATCGAGGAATGATAGAAACTATAAACTACCCAAGAAAAATATGGAAACCAAGTGTCTGATTTTGACTTCCGGAAATTTACAGGGTCCAGAATTAATGACAGCAGGGAAGACGGTATCGATAGCGAGAGCAACGATGAAAATGAAATGTAGATTCTAGCTTGAACACTGACCATAGCAAAAAACTAACATCAAAACTTCGTACGGAGTTTTGATTATCACGTGATAATCATTCTAGAAGTAGCTGCTGGTTACCCAATCATCGTGGAATACTATAACAATTGCCTGTCAATATTATATACTTTATTGAAAAACAAAAATATTGGTATCGTGTTAAGCTTTTGTCAGGAAAATATTACACACACTTATTTGTTATATTACCTGCAATCACTCCATATTTTCCCATCTGGTTCCAACTTAAAACAGCTTGCATGGAAAGTTATTGCATCTCTACCGTTTACTCACATCCCCGACTAACGTTTGATTCATTGTGCACTTATGAAACCGTATCCTTCTATTCATGTGCTCACTGTGCGCGCACTGCTCGTTCTTTACCAAGCATGGGAAATTAAGCTTCTTCGGTAGTTGCTCTGGATTCGGCAGAAAACTCGGACTGAGCAGTCACAGGTTAGTTTCCTTGCTGAAGGCCTGTGATGCTACTCAAGACGTCATCCAGGACAGGCTAAATTCCAATAACTGATGCTTCCACTGGCAGGCGGAAATCAGGTTATGGATGAGTCTTGCTTACAAAGCGGCAAACCTTTCTTCAGCCACCTCTTTATTGTAGTGCACGACCCCACCAACTTGTTTCCACTTGTTATCTAGAACGGCGTACATTGTCACCGGCGCTTTTGGACCAACCGGCCTAATCGAAGCAAATCTTAAGCGTGCCCAGTCCAGATTGGAAGAGGCACCACACAAGGATGATTCTGCTTTTTCGTCCTGACTTTGTTCTGGCTTGCCCCCATTGACTAATGTGCGATGGTGTCAACGACAACCGGGTATCGCACATCATGTCTGTAATCTACAATACCCCGCTACGTGGTTTGCATCCAGGCAAACAAAACGGCGCTCGTTGTTCTTCAGCGCTATTTTGTGTTGCTTCAAAGACTGACTGGTAAAGCAAGCACCATACGGTACAGCGTGGTTGTCATTACGTAGCAGACATTCCAAGCTCATGCTCTCATACAATTATTCCGACGTTGCATGGGGAGTACCTGACTCCAGATGGCCCAGTGGACGTTGGGTTGCTCGTCATTATTTCTGAGTGAGCAGCCAACTGGCCATACTGTCTGACGTTGACAGCTGCTCTTTTTCCAACGAAATTTAATGGGTCGCTAAATGCAAGTTCCGCTCCGGACTCACTTATGTTCTCCACAATTGCGCATCTGTTCCTGTAAGTGGTAAGGCAGCCGCTCAACTGCCTTGGCGTGGTTGGTTGAGCAGTTAAGTTCTGCACTGCAACCTAACTGCCTCACCAGGACCCGACAGCCCGCTATCTGACTGGCTAGCCCACGTAGACCATGGATATAGTCAGTGACCAATTTGGGACTCATGAAAACTTCCTTGCTTGCCGCCTGCATGATGTCATCCCGGCGGCCAAATTGTTTGTGCGAAAATATCATAGTCTCTGTAAACCCCGCCCCTTTCAGCAAGAGCGTGTAGTGACTGACTCTCTTTCCCCTCAACAACAATAATGTAGGAAACGTGGAAGCTTCAATTTCTCATAGATCAACTTATCTGCCATGTTAACTTCAAAATTTCTGGCAAATATGAAGTAACTCTCCGGTGATCTATTGAAGCTGTTCACTTCGGATTGCGTAAGACTGGCTCCAAAAGAATCAACGGTCTGAGAGCCCATTTTAACGACTGAATGGAGACCAGATAAATGCAGTATATTTCTAAGGCCTGTTATTGCACACATGAACCAATATTATCACTTGGTGCAAAATTAAATCTGGTCGCGGTTACCGGAACAGGCTTGGATTCCACGAGACTGCGGCGTCGCTTGTGGAATTCCGGTGGCTCACGTCTCAAATCTAGTTCCTTTGCCTTCAAGGTAAGCTCTTCTCCTGGGACATCATCAGAAACGTCATGAGAGCATGATTATGCCGAACGGAAATAACAGCGTCAAATTCAGACACACTTTCCATCCTCTTCGATGTGGCCACCACCGTCCCTATCGCTACCCCAGGGCCGGATTCCTGCTTAATCCTGGGAACCCCAACCGTAGTTAGCAACACGCGGTTCAGGTGGAATCCCATCATTCAAAACATCGTCAGAAACACTCACAGCATTCGAAGCTGATGAATGGTTTGTAAACTTTGAAGAATTAAAGTTACTAGGAATGGGAACATCATTAGAGATATGAGTTTCCAACTGGTTCTCATCCAAAAGAAGGAATGGTCCATGGGGAATTGCCGCGGCCTCGAGTGGCGGAGAAACTCTTGATCGTCCAGTTGCAGATTGTTGGTCAACAGGAGCAGAGTCAACATCGATGATGTCATATTTATCAGAGTTGGTGGCGATTCCCACAATGTCGGGCCACGTCATTCACAAACAACGATGGAATTCCATGACACGAGTGCGTTGTTAACCATTCTCGTTCAGGAGCCAGATACACTGGACAAATAATGTGAGGGTCAAGCGCTATTGCGTTGTTCACAAGCGATTCAAGTTCACACCGAGTTACGCGCAATCCGGTGATCAAATAAATGCCTTTTCCATTATTCAGCGACAAGGGGGATAATTTATCCTGGAACGGTTCATGAGAAGTCGCTCGTAGAAACTGGTCGCAATACACCGCCAATTAAACCATTGAGCAAAAAAATGAAATCTTTCACCTCGAACGTGAAAACTCCTCAAACTTTGAGTACAAAATATGCCCATACTTAATCCCTGACCTCCAGTGTTTGTTCGAGCAACGCTTAGTCTACTCACGACGTCTGTCAATAGGCTGGATCTAGAATGAACGCGTTTGCAGGATTGAGCCTGCTGGGTAATCGATTCGGATCCAAAAGGGAAGACGGTCGTATTGGCGAGTTTCTTATTAATAAGGTGCTAAGGTACAAGAAAATTAGTATAAACTAAATAGAGGATGACAACAAACCCCGATATTGAATCCAACAATGTTACAAGCTCTAAGACTAACAGTTTACGTGAGTATGATTAATTGCATCAGGTGCTTAATGACGGAGCGGTCAAGCGTAAATGAAACCATGGTACATATAAACAAAGTTTCAATAGTGCGAAGTGAGGAAGAACAACTATACAAGAACAAGTTTCCACAAGTAGGCTATGTCGAAATTCAGTAATAGATCAGAATTAACGTTTGTAGGAGGAAGGATTTTCGCACGTAACTCGTATGGTCGTATTGTAACGCAGCATGCTGCCGTGTTGTTGGCGGCATTTTTGTTTTCGATTGTGTAAGTCGTGTGCATGTCTTACTGGGCCTTTGGCTCACGCTTGTTTCTGTTGTCTCCTTTTACAGGACTATCGTTGGAACCCTTACTTCAGAAGAACGTTGTCCCCGGTGTCTCCACGTTGCTCAAAGTTGGTTTACGAGTGTAGCGGGTACACGAAGCCAGAACGTCTGGCTTGCCTGTTACAGTGTCCGTATGCAAGAAAGGTTAACAATCACCACCAAGAAGATTTCGATGGCAAAAAGAAGGAGTATCAATGAGAAGGGAATGAATGAAGACAGGGACCGTGGTCACCGACTTTCTGTAAACAGATAACAATCGCCAAACATTCAACATAATCAGCTGATTTAACTAGTAGAACAAAATCGACAATGGGGGACGAATAAGCGGGATAAAATGCACTCAAGCAATTGGCAATTTGTTCAGTCGGAACAAAACGATCGTTACGGGAACACTCGAGTGTTCCCGCATCCAGGAATGATAAGATTTACGTTTTAATCAAGAAAAAATATGGAAACAAAGTGTCTGATTTTGGATTCTGGAAATTTACATAGTTCAGAACTAATGACAGTAAGAAAAACGGTATCCGTAGCTGGAGCAAGGATAAAAATGGAGGGAGAATAATGAGGGGTAAGGCCATGCCTTTAAAAACTGATAAAACCAAGCACAGCAGCCCGAAGAATAAAGAGCACATAGTTGATATCCGCATGGCTAGACCTTCTTCGGACCAGCATATCACCCAACTGCGGATGTTGCTTCCAAGTCTCATGTCATAGGGCCTCACCTCCAACGGGGCTAGTTTCTTACTCGACCAGGACTTGCTGAAGTTCTTAAGTCACAGCATCCCAGCAGAATGGACTAGGTCGGTGGACTTTCGATTCGATGAAGGCTATTCGATCGTGCCCGCTTCCCGACACAATTCCCAAGCTCCGCCGCTTCAATGGACTTGTGAATTACTATCGTCGATTTATTCCCAACTGCGCCAAGCTTATGCAGCCTCTGACTGATTTACTTCGGGGCAATAAACGTACTTTGCACCTAACCCCCGAAGCCACTACGGCTTTCGCTACCGTAGAGGCGACATTCACATGGGACCATTCTGCACTACCGACAACTGAATGCAACGATGGGCATCGCCATGGATGCATCAGACAAAGCTATAGGTGCAATGCTGAAACGATCAGTCCTCAAGACATGACAACTAATTGCATTCTCCTCCCAGCGCCTCAGTGGGACTGAAACGCGACACAGTGCTTCCGGTTGAAAGCTTTTAACTATGTACAGGGCTATGCTCTATTTTGCCACGCGCCCGGTGACGATGATTTCTCTATTTTTACGGACCATGAAACTATTGTGTATGCTCTGCGGAATTACTCCGATAGACATTCACCTCGAGAAACTCGACAGCTGGACTACATAGCCCAGTTTTCTACGGACATCCGCCATGTCTCCGGAACCATTCACGTTGCGGTGGGTAGATTTTTACGAACACACAGTGTATTCACAGCCACCGGGTCAGGTTCATACAACAGTATAGCTGCAATGCAACAGTCCGATTGCACGTTAATGGGTGATCTGAAATACGTCAACTAACGTGTCGTCATAATGCCGCTGACATCTCGATTGATGTCACTGTGTGTGTCAATAGGCTGGGATAACCCAAGACAATTGTGCCTCACTGATTGAGAAAAGCAGTCCTCGAAACGTTTCACAGCCTGTCACACCCAGGAGTACGTGCATCACTGCGACTGGTCGCAGATCGATTCGTCTGGCCCAACATGAATCGGGACGTGCGGCATTGGGCCCGTTGCTGCCTTGCATGCCAACGTTCCAAGGTCAACCGACACACAAGCAGCCCGTTGATTGCCTTCCCAGCCCCAAACAATCACCTGAAAAATGCCCATCTGGACATGGTTGGGCCACTCCAACCCTATCGATACTACACTCACCTTCTCACGTTTATCGCCCGGTTCACTCACTGGTTGGGAGCTATACCGCTGTTAGGCCTATAAACGGAATCTGTCGCTCACGCTTTTAACCAGCACGGAATCGCACACTTCGCTTGTTCATCAACGACTACGATTGGTCGCGGAACATACCTAATCAATCTGTTAGGCGTGCGCCGAGAACGCACCACAGCTTATCACTCACAAGCGGAATGGTCTCCTCGAGCATTTTTACCGCCAGCTCATAAGTAGACAGATAAGACGGAGGCTATCTTCAGAACACTGAGTTCCCTTAATCCATTTGGTCAAAACAGAGAGAAGGCATATCGTGAGGTGTTAGCATTTCGATTTGCTCTGATCATTGTAAGTTTTATTCAGTATCCACAAAAGCATCAAAGATGACAGTAGACCCCAGCGTCACTTGTATGTGGCCGTTCTTTCAACCCTCTAAGTGACTTCTTCCAACCGAGGGGCCAAATTGTTGTCGACCCTTAAGATTACGTCAACCGACTAAAGAATTACATGCGGTTGGTACAGTCGGGTGTGTGATGGTTCCAGAAGTAATCAACTTGGGTCAACTCCAGAGCTAGTTTTGACACAGTAGTAATAACACCCGAACTAAGCAAATCAGTACTTTATCTCTCGAGCGCAATTGTACAGCTTATTGTCAACAATGTAATAAAACAACAGTAATAAGAAATATGTACTAATCACTGTTCGTTCATATAGTTTTTCTTCAATAGGGACCTCTTTTTTGGTGACCGCATCAACCGTCGACCCTGTAATACAAGGGAGAGATGCAGTGGTTATCCGCGGTCTAAGACGTACGACGCGGGATCTTTCGGTTTCGGTTTCACTCTTCAGCAAGTAGTTTTCTGTGTGATCGCTAAATATTTGAAACTTCGTCTCCTTCATAACCTTTTATAAGAAAATTAATATTACACCTCCTCCCCCGAACTGTATCAGTTGGACAAGTGAACTGCTTCTTTCCTCATTGCGTGGATCAAACGTTTGTAAACTGCAACCCTTTTCTCTCTGAGTATGTTTCCTTTTTTCGGCAGATTTCATGTTTGTCTCACCATGCATGCAATTGTTGTTTTGTAACGCCTGTAATTATCTGTCATGATCGCGCACATTCGAGCGTGTCTCTCACGAATGCGTTGAGAAATATATATTATTATTATTATTATTAATTCAGTTCATTTGGGGAGGATAATAAAGCGTAGGGCCACGCCTTTCAGTACTGTCAGAACCAACCACAGCCCCCTCAAAAATTACGCAACAGACCCTAACAATATCAGCGCTGGCTTCTGAAAGTCGGGGGTTGGTCAAGCTCAAGTTGGCAGCGACTGACTGGTTTGACAGAAGTAGCCATACCTTTTGTTTTATGTATAGTCACCTGGTGCTGCCCTTCGAAAACGTCTAGGAAAAAAATACCCCACGTCTTGTCTTACAGTGTCATCTGAAAGTCTTACTGACACCTGGCGTTTGTGTCCTTCCTCATCAGAAAATACCTCGGTGTTTACGCCGTAGGGACGAACGTTCCTGGAGAACCCTTTCATGATGCGGAACTCGGTCGCCTTCATCCACTTTGGGGCAGTATGTAACTCTCGTGGATATTCAGGCCGCCCTCATCTCCAAAACAAGCAAGATAAGTGTTACGCTTGCCTCTGGCCCTAACGCGATTTCACCTAGTCTGTAATCAGGCCTACGCTAGAGCGCAACAAAAGCAACTCAGTGGAACAAAGTCCATCGGGAGCATTTGGCTCGTTATGAACATGCACAAGTGGCCCATCGTTGACAAGTCACTCAACTTTCTTTGTGATTTAGAAGTGACGCCTCATTCGTTATTCGTCGCTGTGTTGCTAACGGCCGCACTGGTGTCATGTTTTGAACCGTTCTATCTCAAACTTCGTCCCAATGACTTGCACTTGGAGGATTGAAACACCGATCAGCACTCTGTTTCGATACACTGTCTTTCAACGTACATTGATCTAGAGGCTGCAGCCTTCGTTTAGCTCTGAGTAGGCTCCAAAAACTCGGAAATGCTGTCACTGTCAGTGGCTTCCGGCGTCTCCCGCCTGCCCAAAAAGCACCAGGGCTGTGGAAAAGTTGTCCGTAGGTGAAGATTGGGCTATTTCAACGTGAATAACACGAGTCTGTAGACATGTAACTATGCGACCAAAGCGTTTGAGCCCGCTTTGTCCTGTACGTAACTTTAAAGGACCGAAATAATCCAGCCCACGAGAGTCTATCGTTCGACTTTAGCAACAGAGCGAGTGATGAATGTACGAAACTCTCTAGGGGCTGGTGAGGTTTTCCGGCCGAACTAATGCCTTTCACCGTAAGCGATGTCCTGGAAAGGTTTCAACCGGACTGCCTCATTGTATTCCATTGATGATGCTGTCAGTACATGTTGTTGTTGCGGGTAGGATGATCAGGCACTACCACGTGATCAGAGATCACAAGGTAGCTGGCAAAATCTAATCGTCCATCCGAAGGGGGTTTCATATGTTCAAGGGCGTGGCTAGCATACGCCGCACGCTGTTGAAAAGTGTTAAGTGCAAAATATCATTGATAACGCCAGGCCAACAGGTGAAGGTTCCGCCTTCAGTTGATTGTACAGAAGCCGGCGGCACGTCGTTTACAGCTCGCGACATAGACAGTTTTGGATCTATGATGGTTAGGGATAGCAGGAGCAACTTGAAAGATATGGCTCTCCCCACGTGCTACAGGACAAGTGCGAAACGTGAAAGTGAATGATCCACAAAGTTCTACGAGTTATACAAGCCATCGGAAGGCCACAGATGTTGTTGAGCTAGGCCCTTCAAGTCTGCGTGATAGGTATCGAACGAGTCCTGAATAGCAGACTTTTGTTTTTAGAAGAATCAATTGCTCCTGGAGAATGTCCAGAGACATGCCATTAAAGCAGTCAGTGCACCAAGTAATTAGTGTTAGGATGTACACCCCAGGAAACATAATGTTTGTTTTTCGGACTTCCGTCTGATTAGAGATGACATGGCCCATACCTTCGTCGGAACCGAAACGCTCGTGAATGTATGCAAATCAATGATTCATATGGTGAGAGCAAGCGACCTGAAGGTCCACCCTCGTAATCTTGAGATACAAAATAGCCAAATGGGTTGTAGGCATTGTTATGACCGAACCCTCAGCGCACAGCACGTAGATATATGAAGATCAACAAAGTTTAACCAAAACTTACTCCAGGATTCTACTTTCTCACCGGACAAGCAATAGAATGAGAAAAACACACCTAAACTTTGGCGATCGCCATCAACGGTGAAGTTATGCCATAGATATACGAATCGACTGCTTAAAAATGGATACATGTTACGCAACGGATGTACATATTTGCCACACAAGCCCCCCTTGGTAAATCTAACGGAACAGAAGTTTGTCTTCTGCAAGCCACGCCAAATAAATGCAAATAGGTTACCAAACGACCCCAGGACCAGTAAAACAACATGTACGGGTGAGTTTGTTTGTTCAGGTTGTAGAATTGTGTGCGTGTCATTTACAGATTTGCGAAATTAAGAGTATCCGTAGTGAAAGCAAATGAAAGACTTTTGATTAAGTCGA
>LOND01007024.1:4973-16025 GCA_014220965.1 Paragonimus kellicotti
TGTGTATAAGAGACAGACCACCTAAACGAGATTCGGCTTCACCAAGGCGACCGACCTGGGCATTCATATCTCCGGCCAGAACGACTATATCAGAGCCACGTGTCGACCGAAAGAGAGCGGCCAGATCCGAGTAAAACGTGTCCTTGTCGTCCTTATCCGTAACTCGTCAGGTCTTTTGGCCCTAATTTTACTTAATTTTAAATTTAGAATCAGCAAGCTTCTATAGGACAAGTCGAAAGCATGTTCATTGTGCGTCGGATCACTGTTGAAACATGAGGCAATGCTAAGTAGGGATTAAAAATACGTATACTCATTAATCAGACGTCAAACCTGTATCAAGCGTACGTCAAATAGATGTGATTTCCAATATCTTAATAACAGAAATGTAAAAATCTCATTATAGTTTTTTCTGTTCAAAAATGTCGTTAATCTGTACAACTGTTTCTATTTACAAAACAGTACCGAAGAAAAACGGGAATGCATCTTCGGAAACAATGGTAAGATGACACTTAAGTTGCTAACGCACCTTCGTATGTCGTTTAACTTAAACTATTGAGTAATTCTGTATCGTGCGATGGCAAGTTCTTAGATTATTTCTAGTTCTGAACACGACTTGGAAATTCTGTTAGCGCGTATTTCCAAGGCTAAGGTTGTTTTCCCTAATCTGAGACACCTATGGCGACAGAGAGGTATTACTTTACGCATGAAACCTGGCCGCTCAGGTAGAGGACGTGAACCGTCTCCAGGTATTTGACCACCGATGTCTGCGTTCAATCGCTCGTATCGGGTGGCACCAGCGAGTAAGCAACGAGGAGGTTAGGAAGCGGGTGTTTGGCACTGATTGTCAAACGAGTTCTTTTGTTCAGTCGCTACATTTGCACAGACTTAGATGGTTAGGTCATGTACTAAGGATGCCAGCTAGTCGTTTGCCACACCGAGCACTGTTTGCCGACGCTGCGGCCGACTGGCGCAAGGTGCGAGGTGGACAGATGATGACCTGGCGTAGACAAATGAAATCGTTCACGAAGGGGTTGGTCATTGTAGATCTCCCGGGCTGGGGCCCTCGCGACTCAGAGTCGGTGGCTTGAGACGTTAGGTGAGATGGCGGCTAATCGAGCTCAGTGGCGTGAATGTGTCGTTGTTTGGCCGAGTTGTCTGTGAAGTGAGTGCACTTAATGATGCGGGGCAGTGAAAGCCGTAAGGAAGCTGTCTTGCTGATGACGCCTTACTTTCACTTACAGCTCGGTTGTTTGTTTGCAAGGTGTAGGCGCCTTGATGTTGTATGTTTGAATATAGACGTAGCTATTTTTAGTAGTTAGGTCCCTTCTCGTCCTTTTCTTTCTTCTCCCTCTTCCTATACAGGGTTTGCTTTCTTCTTCATGGTTGTGTGGCAGTTAAGCATCAGTGTGAACCATTGATGTATTGCTGTCTGTAATGAGATGATGATGACGAGTTAAAGGTAACCGGAAAGCTTAACTCAGCGCAACTGGTGGAATATTTCGAGAAGTGTGGAAACTTAAAAATTTACAAAAAGCACCATAATTATTTTCATTCATCATACACTCATACTTTTCAAATCCTGAAACCCAGCTTACTCAAAGCAAATACACACCACATAAATCCTCATAGACATGTACTAACATTATGTCAAATAATCTCAAGCAAACACTATAACGAACCGTTTGAAATTTGTTCCAGAACGACGACTGACTCATTCGTTTTCCAATTGTCTGTTTCAGTTGGAGGATCTCTGAATAAAAAGTTTTGTTAATCAGTTAGATATTGAACGCTTATTTTAAAATCACACTTAAATTCGGGTAACTAATTTTTTGATGCATTCCCTTTTAGAATTATATGATCAACTTTGCTGTAAGTAGCAGTCCAAAAATATTCATCCAACAATTATTCCTGGGGATTCCTGCAGTTGTTCTACTACTTCCGACTGCACACAAATCATATTGTTTTTGGAGACTATCGAGCAAATATGTGAATACTCACCTATCCGTATGCGTTAACTCCATATAGCTGTTTCTCGCCAATGACTGCTTTGAATCGAATGTGTTGCTACTGAGTGTTTGTTCAGAGGAAACAACCTAGCACAAGTGAAGCAATACCGACAAATTATAAACGCCACTGTCCAAATGAAACAGATTACTATTCACAAAAGTTGAATCAATTTTTTTTGTATGCTGTGAGCTGAATATTTCTGACTTTTATTTACTACGATTGAAGCCAGTGTACGTTTGTTTGTCTGCATTTCACGTATACTTTATAACAGGGAATTTTCCACAACTACTTTATTTTAAAGCAGCAGGAAAAATGTACAGATGTGTAAGAACGACTTGTACTCCAATCGAAAATCCAGTTTTCGGCTATATTTCGCTAATTATACAGAAATTTTTATCTGACCCAACAGCTTTAGGGGCCTTATCTCATAGTTAAATTGGATGGCTGCAGTCATGTACATATCTGTTGTCTTCAAAGCAACTAGGGATGGACAGCGAATATGTAGGTCACTTCAACCTGTACGTGATCATGCCACTTTGAGTGAGTGAAGATTATATGTACTTTTGATGCGTTGCTTAGGTGCTTACGTTTAAAACTCCAGGAATTGCTTCCGATATTTCTCCCTTATACAGCAGTTGATATTTTTAGCTCGGTCATCTTTGATTTCAGGAACTGTGCACATCCAAACTGTCCTTTCAGAAGTTTAGTCATAACTGTGTTCATCGTTTGCGTAGAATCATTTGCTGTTAAAATTTGACCACGTTCATCAGTGCATGGACAATTGCCTTTCTTCTCTGTGACTGGTGAGCGTGCACCTTTTTGGAATGCACAAGTTTAAAAATCGTTGATATTTTCCCGTGGGTTCTTTATATACCGCTGTTCTCCGTAAACCAGGTAATTATGTAGTCAAGTGATCTTCGTACGACCACATCTCACTGGTAAGTTTAACTTCCGGATTTAATGTGCTCACTTAGCATAGGGGAGGTTCGATTTGCTCTTTTCGGGTTCCAAATAGTGTTCTATAGACGTGGTGCCATTCAGGCTTGTAGTTGATGGAAAAAACCTCTTAGCAATTATTCACCGAAATTTTCCATGTACGCATTTGACAACAAGGAGCGAAAGAATAGTTCAAAGCAAACCTGTGATACTAAAAATACAGCCTGTTTTCACGTGTAAAAAAACGCTTGCTCAAGCATACGGCTTTGGTTTGACAATTTGATCAGCCACGACTAGCTGAGGTACTGTTTTTCGGGCAAATTATATTCTGCCATTTTCAAAACGGTCTGTTTCTACAAACTCAGGAAAAGCAAAGTTATATCAAAGCTTGCGATTGTCTCATTGTAGTACAAATGGACCAATTTTGAGAATTATCACAAAATTCGCGGGAGGGTTGTTTCTGTTGAATAGCGTCCCGCTACTTAATGGTTTCAACATTGTTGCCGTGTATTTCTGCGTAGTTCGTAGGATAGCGACTCTCCGTTGTCGTAAGCGAAAAGCGGGGGGGGGGGGGGCCGCCATTGGCTAATTACATTCGGGGGGGGGGGGAACCATTATGCCTATGGGAACTTGAGTGGTTCTTTGTGGATCAAATATTCCATTTTCCTGCCCAAGCTATAGTTTTATTTGCACTAATTACTTCCTAACATTTTGACTACTGATAAAGGCAGTAAGTCGTGATAACTCATTTTGTCCAGTTTTGCTTCTAAATGTTCACTTTATTTCTTCTACATATTTTCTCTTGTTCACGACTATTCTAAGTTTCAACCAGCCTAAGATTTCATGGTTGTGTTGTTCTCGCAGAATTAAACTAGCAGAGTTTTTCTAAACCTTACTACTGAAAACTCGTTAATTGTTGGCTCTGCCGATGTCAACTGCAATTTCTGCACCCTGGAAAACGATTTTGCTGACGGTTGGTTCAACGATTAAATTTACTCTCTGTAAATTTACTGTTGACTAAGTTAAAATCCACTTCCAAGTGTAATCCTGTCTGATATGTCAGACACGTTGTAGCAAGTGCTAGCCGGCGTAAGACAGCAGAGTCACATATTTTTCACCGTTAACAACATCGTCATCTACAGCGAGATGATCGCACACTTAACATCCCCAAAATACTCATATCAGGCACATTGGTCCATGTATTTTCCTTCCATAAACCGTAACATTTTCGTTACAATTTTTTTAACATTATCCCTCACATTTGAACAGATAAATCCGCTACGTACTGTATTAGGAACTTATACCTTACGGATTTTCTAATTAAACATTCGTTATATTCTGCACTCTATTTGTTAAAAATCAGCTTGAACTGATAGAATTGTCTAATGTTCACTGAGATTAATCTTCAATTTTTCTTCAAATGGATTAAGTGACACTGAACACATTTACTCATTATTAGACAAGCTATAGTTCCTGATTTGCATTCTTCTGTTGATGGCGAATTTAACTGAAATGTTGTTTGATCCATCGCCAGTTGAGTAGATTCTGTCGCATGTTACTATTAACGATCTATACGAGAAATTCCACACTGTTTCGGATCGATGCGAATAGTATTAAATAGTAATCGTGACAAAATGATACATGACCGGTCCACCAAACACCTGCTGGTTGTGCGCGATATGCTTTAATTGTACAATTATGCGTTCACAACATTAGTAAATTGTTGGAGAATGATTAATCGTTCGGCAATATTTGCGCTGGAATTCGCTACTAAGTACAATGCTGAATTTTACGACACGGTTTCAAGAGAAGCAACTAACTATGCAACTGTGCTACTAACCACATTAAGTCAAACCTGCAGCTAGTATTTCTCCGGATAAAGTTGAGTGTTTCCTATAGAATGGAATGCATTTGGGCGTTTACTAATCCTTAAAACGAACCTAATGCAAAAATATGATTTGGCATTAAGCGCAGATCAATTTCACACTCACGGGAATCTCAATCATTTGACATTCTGAAGTGGAAACATTTGGAGAGGGCACTGTTGTAGAAAAAATAATAATAATATGGTCTGTTTACTCTTTAACAGTGTTTTGTCAAAAAACGTTTTCACTAATGGAGATCATAGTGTGATTGCTTTTATGGAGCGTTTAACAATAAACAGATATCAACCTGTGAAGTTTACGAAATCTTAAGAGAATTTAACAAATAGTACATAGTACAGTAGTTAGTAGTATATCGTTAAATACAAGTACGGAATTCAATTAACAGTGTTGTTTCTTAAAAAAAAAACTCATGCTACCACCATCTTGTAAATGGTCTGAACTGATCCACCTCAGGTTCATATCATCCGACCGTGTTGTTTTCAATGCAAAAAATATTATTCTACTGTGAAATAAGGTCGTCCTCAATGACAGATGATTGACACTAGGTAGATTTAAACTATGAACACAAACGCATCAACCTTTTCTGTCATGCTCTTTGTCCGCACCTTATTTAGGAGATGAGAACAATTTAGCTGTGTCTGTGTCACATGATGTGCAATATATAAATAATGCCCATTCATGGACGTCTTCCCTCAAGTATGCAAAAGCAATGCACTGCTCTCATTTACAAATTTAAACTAAATTAAGCCCTGTTGAGTACTGACCGACAACATCGAAACTGGACGCGGTATTTTGTTCGTAGTCAAGTGCTGTTTTTAAACCTGCCTCCTTGGGTATACACGAAAAAGGAGCTGTTAAATGTTTATGGGCTAAAGGCCTATGCACTCATCATAGAGTAGGGCCTGTTAGACATCTGACAAAAGTGTGGAAAACGTTCACAATTGTAAGTAAGATCTTTGACTGTTAAGAAATACTCCGATGTGCATTGGGCCAATAACAAAGATTTACTTACACAGCCTCACGAATAAACAAACATTTACAAATGGAGGACCATCGAAAACATTCAGACACACAGATACACATGTTCAACTGGTAACCTATAGGAGTACTTGAGGACAATGATCAAGAAGACCGCGGCCGTTCGACCTTCATATATGTGTTGACTGAGTAGGCAGAGGCAAACACAAACGTAACTAGTTTCCACATAGGGCAGATCCCAACTGAGACAATTATGCCTTTCGAAACCAAAATCAAGTATGAAACGGTAATATGTCCATTTTTCATATTTGGTTAACGAATGTGACGTTGTACTTTGGAATCACATGTCGATATTTCATTCGTAACCGTCCCAGTGTCATCAGTCATTCCAATTCGAGTTCAAAATAAGTTACACTACCCTTCTAGTACCCGCGTTCGGACACTTTCTGCAACAGCCACATCATTTTTACGTACGGAGTAAACGTTTGTACGTTCAATTTTATGAGGGTATAAAATAAACAGTGTGGAAAAGGCTTCGATGAAATCATTCGAGTAGGTTGAGCTTTCTGCCATGGTTGTACACATCATTGGCAGACCTAAATCTTCTGTCTTCATTGTTCCTGAGTCTTTCTGATATTTGTTGGCTTTGAGCATGTGATCTGCCTGGTAATGGTGAGTATATGTTTACTGTCTATACCTTCAAACTTAGCACAGTTAAGTGATATGAGGTATGTGTTACCGATGTAGAATAGCGCTGGTGATTTAGCAGTAGCTGGTAAAGTATGGTCGAACAGAATAAGACGGAAAGTTCACGTTGCATGCTATGGATTAGGAACAAGGCAGATAATTGACCACTGATCTGCATCGGGTTACCGAGGTAACAGTACTCAAAGAAGTAGCATCATAAGATCACGATTTTTGCGGGTAGTAAGTTGAAGTCACTGACGTTCAGGAACGCTTCATATAAGACATTTTCCAGCAAAAGAATCAAGAAAGGTAATTGTCATTTTTCATGTTCTACCACTACTGTTGATAATTCGAGTAGCATTGCGTTCCAGTTCGTATAAAATAATGGCACTTTTTCAGAGCCATGAGAGCTTCAGTGTGTCGTGCCTGACAATTCGGTGCTTCAGTACAGTTAAATCAATTGTAAAATTTCCAAACACAAGTCAGCGAATGTCCGCTTATTATGGATTCTACAGCCTACATTAAGGGCTTTTACCAAATTCTGTTTTTTTTGGCCTTATTCATAAAGAAGGTTTGCGACATCGAATGAAATTCAATACGCTTGAAACAATTGGCTGGCACTACTTCCATGAGCTCATCAACGCATACATGTTCAACTGTTTCAAACATAAAAGTGATTTTTACAATTTCTTCTTCCATTCAATTGTTTGTCTTCAGTTTATTTTCAGTGCAAGAAGAGGAGCCAGTTATTTGGCCAATCTATAAAATCAACTCACCCCCATTTTCGTATACAGTGGAGTTTTCTGCTAGAAAACGATTCTCATTTGTTGTGAAGCTGTAATTTCTAAATCTAAAACATACGCAAAAGGACGATTGATGAAAATTACAAGCGTTGAATACTAAAACAGTCAAATTTTGTTTCCTATGGACAAAAATTACGTTTGGGAAGTGGTTTTTATTCTCTACATGTCATATGCTGTTTTACCTGTGTACGGTCATCAAGTTACCAATCAAATTGATTATCCTGATTTGAATGATGAAAGTTCCTATGAGTCCTACAATCAGATAATTATCGTTTGGAATGAAGTACTCAGGTCACCGGATTCCACTTGACTACAGTACATCTGATGGATGTGCATAGTCTAGTTATTTGTCAATCTATCTGTGAATGTGAAAAGCCAAAACGATTTTTACCGTCACGCCTTGAAACACGCAGCCTGTCAAGACAAGTCTTTTCAAAGTTGAAACATCACTGGCGATCTAAGTTCGCACTGGTTATTCCATTCGTTCCAAACAACCATTCTGACTGTGATTATTCACAGGTGTGTAGATTGTGATGTGCTTCCAATATTGTTCCGTTATCTTCTGTTTATCCTGAGAAGATAGTTTGGTATGAAGGTAAACAGCAAACCGTCATGAGAATCCGGTTTAAAGTTAAGAAGTAATCAGGAGTCGTTTTAACTACGAAGAGTAGACCGAATCATTGGTTTGAAAGTCGGTTATGTTTGTACGTCACGTACAATGCAAAGGTAAACTAACCAACTACCGGGATGACCTGAGCGAGCAGACCATGATGTTAGTGTGAAGAAATGTTGATGGATGATCCGGATCCACAGTGGGTCGGTGGCCAACACATTGCACTGACATTAAACACAATACGTTGAAAATTCCTTTTTGAAAACAAACTTCGTTTGGAATGGTGAGTAAAAACGGTCTCAAAGATCTACACAAAACGTGCGTTGCTTCCCTGAGTAGCAAATTTTAATATATTGACGGAGCTCTTATCGAAAAGAAAATAGCAGGTGATTTATGAGAAAGCAACGTTTAAGTGTAATCAATCTATGTCTTTCGGTAAAGCACAAGTACCAAACTAGCCTAGTAAGCAAATTGGTCAATTCTCACTTAGAAGATCCCAACAGCTACTGAATCCAGATTTCAGAGGCCATTCACGAAGCAGATATTTTAGCATGCAGCATGTTGGTTCGTGTTTTGAAAAAACAGTGAATCCCACAGAAATTCCTGGAGTTGTCAGATGCTAGACAGAGCGTTCCTTCTGTTGTTTCATGTAACAAGTTTAGAACGGATATCTATAGGCAGCTGAAGCGCAGCCCGATCGTTGATCGTAAAGTTGGGCTAACTGAGAATGTCAAGCAAATGGAAACCGCTTTTGCTTCAAGGAACACGGGCACTCTTCAAGCACAACCGTACTACTGTCCAAGAGCATCCGTCCGTCAGTGAAGCTATCAACGAGGCGGATTGCATCTTCATACAAAATATATCCGGAATGGTTAACGCGCCGGGAGGAGCACTTCGAGGGTCAATTTAGCAGGCCTTCTAATTCAACTGTGTCACCGCCATAAACTTGAAGTATATTACACTGAACGGCAAACTTAGGACCATCCACTACAAGTGAGGTCCGGAATTACATTCCGGCTGTTCAATGCAATAAATATGCTGGTCCTGATGATCTCGTGCGGGCATTTTTGAAAGAAGGTGAAGTATTTGCACAGGGCCTTGACTAAGCGGTTTCAACTTGCGTGGACTACATGGTGCATCCCTGTGTGCCGCGGTCACTAAATAACAGTTCCCATATTCAAGAAAGTTGCTGACGAGTGTGTTTAACACCAATCATTACTAGGGGCTTGGCACTCATTATACTTCGTCGATTCACTGCAACTTAGAAGAAAAACATCAGGGAAGAACAGACAGGGTTGCACCTTGGACGAAGATGTATTGGTTAAATCTTAACCCTTCGCCAAATTCTAGAGCAGCGTCTTTCGCAATACCGGCCAACAATTGCCATACCTTTCGATAATAAGGGTGCATTCGACTCAATGGACCTATCCACACTTTTACAGTTGTTCAAACGCAAAGGTGTACCGACTAAGTATGTGAACATACTGTCGGCGCTTTATTCCCATACTTCAGCTCAGGTTAGGGTTTACGGTGAACTGTCTTACAGTTTCAGCACCAAAATCAACACATATATCAATGGTTGTCCAATTTTACAATTTTTATTTAATTTTGTCAAAGACTGACCACGACACTCATAATATACCGAAAGACTGACTGATCCTGATTATGCTGACGACAAGGTGTAGTTTGACAATTTTCTAGTTGCACAGACAGTGCTAAGAACTATTTTGCGCTCTACTAAACGATTCAGACTGCGCTTTGCGGCCTCGACGTGCAAAGTGCTTCTGCAAGGCTGCTGTGTTGACGTAGATGTAATGCTGCATGGTGTAGATATGGAGCTAATTAACCTGTTCGTTTGTTCAAGAAGCCGTATTAGCAGCAGCAGGAGTGTACGGAATGAAATACAAGCTAATATATCTGAAGCTAACGCAGTGTTCGTTAATCTAGGACACTTCTGGTGGCAGAGAGGCAACTTGCTGAAGCTTAAGGTTCACGTATATAGGGCGACAATAAGGAGTGCATTGTTTTTCGACAGGGAAACTTGACCGTTCAGGGTAGAAGACTTAGGCAGCCTTCACATATTCCATCATCGATGTCTGCGTTCAATCGCTCGTATCGGGTGGCACCAGCGAGTAAGCAACGAGGAGGTTAGGAAGCGGGTGTTTGGCACTGATTGTCAAACGAGTTCTTCTTGTTCAGTCGTTACATTTGCACAGATGTATGTCATGTACTAAGTATATCAGTAAGTCGTCTCTCACACCAAACCCTGGTTGCCGACGTTACAGACGACTGAAGTAAGGTGTGAGATGGACCAATGGTGACCTGACACCAACCAAGATTTTGACTATTGTAGATCGCGTTTGTTTTCCGTGTTGGGAACATCACGACTCACAGAGTCGGCAGTTGAAGACGTTAGGTGAGATGGCGGTCAGTGGGGCTCAGTGGCGTGAAGTATGTGGTTGTTTGGTTGAGTTGCTTGTGAATTAAGCCCACTTAATGACGAGGGGTGGTGGAAGCCACAAGGAAGCTTCCAGGTTGATGAAGTCATATCCTCACGCATAGTTCGGTTTTTGTATGCGAGGTGTAATCACCTAGATGTTCAGTTTTCTACTATAGACGTAGTTACTTTTAGTAGTTAGGTTACTTTCCATCCTCTTCTATTTTCTTTTTCTCCTTCCTGGCGAAAACATGCATTTTCATGGTGGTATGACAGTTGGCATTAGTGAGAACCACCGGTGTAACGCTGTCTGTGATGATGACGGCGATGTTGATTAATTTAACTGTGTTTAGAATTCGTTTGAAACTTAATCGAAACCCATACGTAAAAATTGCCTAAAACTTGCTTAGAACAATCAGATGACTGGATCGCTCAGAAAAATACTGTTTGTTCAACATCTAGAGCAGCTTTATTTCATATACGTGAATGTCTTGAAAATCTTCATACGGAGTACCACCTACACTCAGGTCAGTTCGTGCGTTTACTGAAACAGTGCTTCTGTGGGTCTTTGAAACACTGAGTTCTGTCTAAAACCTTAATCAGAACAGACAGAAGATATGCGTAACGATATGTTAACATCCGCAAACGTAAAACTTGCAGGTTATATACAACGAACAAAAACGCTCGATCTTCACAAGAAGAACC
>LOND01007030.1:19581-32483 GCA_014220965.1 Paragonimus kellicotti
CCTGAGGAAAAATTTGAAGTTGCGTTCGAACCATGTCGCGAAGCCGCGAGTTCTGCTTTTCGAGCTTCACTGTCTACTGGGCCAAGTTTTAGGGTAAATACATTGTATAAAGCGCGCACGCCTATTGTAGAACGTGTACTAGAGTGTGGTACGCTGAAGCAACCTAGCAGTGGTTGAAAACGCTGCACCACTTCATCAGCCATTTTTGCTTTCCTGGCAAAAGTTAGTGAACAAGCAACAGAGGCTATTGTTTGCATTACTTTCGGCAATTTATTCAGCCAGAATTCCCGAAGGAGAGCTTTGTTTATAAGCGAGTTGCCGATGGGTTGTTGCACTTCTGCTAACGGCGTTGTAGCTCAGTCTTTGGCCGTGGAGGTTGTTACAACCTAATATATTCAGAGGGTGTCACCGGAATATTAACGGCTTTTTCAAGACCCTGTACTCATGATCCACCTGTCAGTTTAATATGGAATTGTAGGGCGGTAGGTTGACCTCAATCGGAAGTCCAGCTAACCAATGACAGAATCTTTTTTCATCAGATACAATTCCGTTGTGGAAAAATTCTGTATCTAAATAAACACACCAAAGAAGGGGATCCATTTTCAGAAGCTGGGGGACCGTTAGACCATTAATACGAAGGAAGGGACTGTCGGCGTGCTTATGTTACGTTTTAGACATTGGGTAGTGGTTATCAAGAGCTACTAAATGATCCAACTTAAGAAGATATAAATGATTACATCTTAAGCGTATACAGGAACAGAGAAAAACAACTGATCCTGAGCACGTTGAGGAAGCTAATAACCTTGCAAGTACGCAAACGTACAAATTCACCGAGAAGCAAGTGATGACTACAGTGAAACGTTCGAGAATCAAGGATGATCAAGGAAATTCATTACCAAAAAGATTACTACCAAGTCACCTTTAAACCGACGGTACTCCAAAGAATGCATGTTCAGAGACATCAGTCTTCCCTCAAAGGGCTAAGTTTTGAAGGTCCCGCGCTTTCTTGACGGTACGATGTTGCACGGTCTCCAGGAGCAGCTTGTCCTTTTGGAGATGTGGTGGCCAGATCACAGTTCCATTCTCCAGATGCGGTCGAACGAAACTGTTATATAGAAGCTGAAAATAATTACTGTTGTTTTGACCAAAAAGACGTTTACAAAATGACGGTCTGTTGTCAACCCATTTTGCACTTGATTCAGCGTTTGCAGGACTCGAGATAATGTGAAAAAAACTATGATTCCGAGATCCTTCTCGATGAGAACTGTTTGAAGCGGACATCTGTTGAGGTAAAACGTGAGGTTCAGAGAGTTGCAACTGTGCAAAACTTTACACTTACTAACAGTAGCATCATGTCGCTTCAAAATTTACCAGTCGACTAAAGGGTTGAGGCCTTTCTGTAGGGTTGCAGAATCGCTGGTAGTTTCGTAGACATGCCAACGTTTGATGTCGTCAACGAGCGGGGATAACAGGAGGTAGTTAACAGACGAAGACCGTTGACAAATATGAAAAGGAAGTGAGCCAAAAACTGAACTTTAGGGTACTCTACCATAGCTAGGCCTGCAGGTAGAGAATGCACCATTTACACGCATAATGTACAAATGATTGTCAAGATATAACTGGAGTATTTTGCCTTGTACCGCATGATAAGAAATCTTGCCTATTTAAATAGCATGGTCGACCCAGTCAAATGTCCCATCGAAATCGAAGTATACGGCATCAGTTGCATCGTTCAAATCAGCTGTTTTGGCCCATTGATTGGTGGCTGTCAGCAGAGTTTGTGATACACAAATTGACCCTGCGAAATCTGTGTTGTACTTTGAAAAGAACTCACGAGTGGTGAGGTACATATAAAGTTAGTCGGGTACAAGCGCCTCTAAAAGTTTCGCGGGGCACGAAAACAAACCAGTTGGTCTCAACCTGGATCATTACGTCTACCTCCAGACAGTGTGATGCCCGCGAATTTCCAGCTGTTCCATTGAGACAGTAAGATAAGTGGATCATGAAGCTGTTCAGATGTTCACGCAAGACGTTGAGAGGTATAACGACGAGGCCAGGAGAGCTACTCGTGAGGCACCAAGCTTAGCTAACGCCGTCGTGGAGGAAGTGTTTACACTGCAAATGCCATCAATTCCAATGCCAAGGCAAGTCTGAGGAACTGATGGCGACTGCGCAAAAATACTGTTATCAAATTGAGCAAGGACATCAACGGCTCCAGTATCAGATCTAGTGGGGCCTAGTGGGCCTAAAGTTGTGGAACCACGGATTTCGCCCCGCGAGTTGATGCTACAAGTCGAAAGAACCCATTTGGGTAAGCAAAAATACGTTCTGCAAGAAATTATTGTTAATGAATCCGGTCACGTGGAATTAGCGGTGTATACGGACTACTTGAGCCAGCATATCAGCAAAACTACGTGTTCAGTTCAATTCCATACCGATTTTGCGCCCTCAGTTGAAAGATACACTGCCTGTTCATGCTGCCTTTTACTGTGTCCAGAAAATCACATATTACACATATTACACATATTACACATATTACATATCATACTTCACATGACCATTTTACGTTCTTCCGTTTATCACGTAATTTCGCTTTTCATTCGATTCCACAACTACATCTGACGCGAGAAAACATTCCACCACGTCCGGACACTCAAAATCCCGTATTGGTTGGACAATTCGCGAGGTCTGCGAAATTCCGTCGATTTTGAGGATAACGAAGTCCAGTTCAGAGGACCGCCCATTTCTCCGCAAAAGTATAGGCTTCCCTATCTTCCCTCATCGCAACAAAATTTTCTGCATATTTTTCCGGAACCATCTACATCAAATAATGGCGAAAATCTTCGACCGGTCATTTTCTCCATCCTCAGATAACCGATTTCTGGCATGACCTTGACCATTAGGTCAGTGGTAACCTTGTGAAGCAAAAATGATGTAACTACTCAGCATTTTCATTGAACATGGGAAAATTTGGAAACTATCATTTTAGACGCGTGTCCCAGATGCTATCTTTATGAGCTTGAAACCTTTCCCTCTTGCTATGACTTTCGTTATATTATTCGCAAAACTAATATGTTGTACAGTTATTAGAAACAAATCGTGAAATTGATTACATATCACATTGTCGTTATGCTGCTGTATAAGGATTAAGAAAGCTACTTCCGACTGTTCATGAGTTAATTTATGTTGCGGTTTTCGCTGATAAACGTAAATTTATTTTCGATGATTTTGTTAATTGCAAAATCATACATCTCCTACTCGTGCTGTCTTATAGGTTCAACTATCGTGTCGATATTCTCAGTGTGAACGACTGCATGTCATTTCGGTATTTAGAGCGAATGAGCAAATATTTGCTTTGCGGCTCCAAGTTAGATGCAACCGGAAACAGATCAAGAGACCCACAAACGTGGTTGACCAATAAAATTTGGGCACCCGGGGATGCAGTCTGCAAAATCCGCTTACCACTAATAAGGAAAAAATATCAGTAATTACTTGAAAATCCAACTCCCGTGCAAACTGGTTAACCGATATGATCCAGATACATTTTAATATTTCTAGAAAAACCTAAATTACTCCCTCATCAAAAATGTTTTAACAAACTAACGTTTCAGAATGGGTCAGGGTGGGGAGCGGGCAACCAAAACTTGCTTAGAACTCAAAAGCAGACCGTGATTTTTTGAGTTAATTGGTTTCACTGGTGTCTTTGAAGCCGGAAGCGAAAGCGTGAAGCGCAGCTGAAACAAGCAAGCAGGCACTGACTGAATATGAATTATGTAACAGAAGCGTGCCGCCGTATTGTTAGGGCAGCGTCATATTCGTTTGAGTAAGCTGAATTCATGATTCAGTGGAATCTTCGGTACATGCTCGCTGGTGTACCTTCCCCTTACAATACAAATGCCGTAACACCTAAGTTGGAGAAAAAGCTGACACCATAGGTCGACATGTTTCCCGAAGTTGGTTCATAAGTGTAACAGGTGATCAAAAGGAAAGCGGCGGGACCGGATATTAAATAAAGCTTGCTTATACACCCCGTCCCAGGGTGTTCTGATGTGAATCAGTGGCACGGGATGTGAGAATTTGCCGCAAAGTGCGCCCCAATGTGACAGTAAGAATATGGTCCGTCTGCCCCGATCACGCAAACTGCTGAAGCGGTTCGGGTGCATAAAGTGTGTTGAGTGTTGAGGCAACCAGGCAGCATTCTAGCACCTAGGGCGATGACAACGTTTCATTGTATGGCAACAGAACAATAAGAGAGAAGATTCTGCGAAGCAGAAAGAAAGAAGTGAGAGAGGAGAAGCTATAGAGGGGAGAAAGAAACAATGACGATAATGCAGGCACACACGGCTGCATGTGCCCGACTGCCAATGACCATTTCGGAATAAACCAGTGGTCTGGTCACTTCTTGAGTACACAGACTCATTTTGATAGGGTGACTGCCACGGAGCGTATGTTCCATGTCAAACAAACCCAGATGACAAAACCATGCCGTCTACATAGGATAGTGCTATATGGTATAGAAACCCTGTACCTTTGCCCCCTGAGACTCACCGTATTGACGACTGTGGAAAGGTTTCGGTTGGGATGATCCATTGGGATAAAAGTTTATATGTTAGTATGAGGTCGCATCTCAAACGCCTGTAGGCAAGGGGAACTAGCTCCAGTTCTGACGAGCGGTCTTCGTACGACAAGGAAAATAAGCTCTCATCTCTCTCAGTGAGGCCTCCTCTGAGTAGTCTCCAGAGCAGTTACGTCGGTCTTTTGGTACGGCAAACCTACTTGAATGTTAACTTCCAACGGCAGCCCTACTTGTGTGCTATAGGTGTGTGAGGAGGTGTCCAGTTGGGAACTCCAGGGAGAACCTTGCTGAGTATTACTAGCTTGTCATTTGCTCTAGTGAACAGCAGCATGGTATTAGTACTAGGAGAGGGTTCCGATGTAACCACGGTACCTAGGTGGCACAACTGGTGGACAGTTGCTAGGGTAACGTCAGTGATTCGGTCTGTTCTAATACTGTGATGAAGAACGTGTGTAATCTTTGGCTTCGACGTGTTGAACAGCAATCGATTTTTGTTGACCATAGATGCGGAGCACCCCGGTCTGTTTGGTATTCTTCTGCGCCTGCGTCAAACGCACCAATGCTTTGTATCATCAGCATACAGCACAACAGGAGGGCTACTTGCACCTGAGAGGCTGCAACAACAAACCAAGAACAACAGTTGACCTTGTGTAGAGCCTTGTGGCACGCCATGTGTTGTGTTGAATAGCCTGGATAGCTCGCCATTGACTCTAATCGTGTGTGCGCGGCAGGATAGGTACTGTTTTAGCCATAAGCAAACCTCACTGCACTAGTCCGGATTACTCAGTTTGTCAAGCAGTATACTGGGATTGACCTTATCTCAATACACAACACCAATTGGGAGGCGTTCTTCGACAGCTTTTGTCCGAATCAGCGACAACCAGCAGGTTGGTCATGCATGATTGACCATTTCTAAGGCCGTGCTGCTCCGGTGCGGACAGTGAATGAGTAGGTAAGTTACTCCTTAGGAACTCATCCACTGTGCTTCAAATTGCTTTTGACGCGCTTCGTAGTAGAGCAATCGGTCCAAAGTTATTAGCATCCGTTCTACCCCCGCCCTTCTAGACGGAAGAGATGACGTCGCGTTTCCACATGGCTTGAATACAATCAGTGAGATATTATGGCTGAGACAAACAAGTGAGTGGTTTGGCCAGCTCATCTGCGCGTTATTTCAACATCAGCAGGCATCTCATCAAGTCCCGGTGACTTAGTAATGTGTAATAAAGGTAACTAGGCGCGTACGTTAACCAGGGTGAAGTTAGGGGATGGGTCCGAGCGACGACTAGAATTGAACGTTGTGGTGTACGATTCCGCCTCGGCTGCATTGCTGAAGATAAGTGCGCGCTGAGCACGTAATATCTCTGTTGCCTTAGAAGCAAAAGTAGGAAGTGCTGAAGATTCCATGCGAGATGATATAGCAGCTTTAGACCCGATCACGAAAGCTTTACTTCTGAGGAACCTTGCAAAACAATCAGCTGCGGATTATGCGGGTGATATTTGGTAAACCACAAGGTTGGGGCTCACGGCTGCTATACACCGATTACGGCAATATTTGCGTTGCTTGGGGCACTATCTTCAACTAGATACGGTGCACTCTATAATGCTGGCTCTTGTCTCTCATTAAACGCTTTGTTGAGGGTTCGATTTAAGGCGACTTGTGGATAGGGTGTGCAGTGTCTGGTGAATCTTTGCTAGTTTTTGCGATGTCAATGTGTGACAGTGTGGCGTGAATATTTATCCACAGTGCTATGCTCATCAAGTGGTCGACAGCTGGCGAGAGATCTGTGTTCCCGCACCTTTTGAATGGTGGCTCGTTCAGTCGGTACCAGAGGGCTGGTGACGATGGTATCACATACTATCCAGAGGGTGAATGTGGCGTGGTCACTTGCCTCCAGTGGCATAACAACTTCCGATTACATCTAATTAATGGGGTTTGGTAGTTAGCACTATGTCCAGCCGAAATGGCCTACGATCTTCTCCTCATCTTGCCGGTTAGCTGACACGCTCGGTGATCTTCACTTTATTCACACGATTTGCAAAACTTAGTGGCCACAGTACCGGAGATTATCTCACCGGAAAAATCCGTGTGCGGAAGATTTAATTTCCCAAAATGACTATGCCACATCTTTGGGTTGCTATAACCCGTCTGATGACGCTGTGCATTTTTTCTTCAATTCCGTCGATTACAGACGGGACACGATAAATGACGCTGATGAAGAAGTGTGATGAGTGAGATGTTTTACCATTTATCCATCCAGGACTCGCCAAATAGAAGCAGACTCGAGTCTCATTTCAAGGCTGCGGGGATTCAGCATTAACTTGCAGTGCTACGCTTATCCTTGCTGACCAACTGCTGGTTACGGAAGGTAGGGCTACCAGACGGTCCGCCTCTCGGTCGGATATATCAGACGTTAACCACGTCCAGCAGTACACCTATAATCTAATGAACCATAGACTGAAACTGATTGCTGTGATAAACTGGATCAATTCATTCTGAAGTTCAGTGTACCAATGCCACTGTCGTCCTTCTGGCGGTCTTCATTTAATTTGCATCACTGCCAATCGTGAAGCGCAGCAAGACGGTATTCTACCGTTCTTTGAAACAACTGGTGAAGAAACGATGCACATGAACAAGTTATCACCAACATGGATCACAGGGAGGCCAGAGAGGGTGTGGGTTACCTCGTAATCAGTGCAAATCATTCAATTGCGACATCTACCCCACCCGGGTGGACTCGAGGTGACCCTGTTAACAACTCGGCTCCGCGCAACAACTCATCCGAACTTTCGGTGTGGGAGAACAACAAGCCGCCTTCCCAAAGTTCGAAGGAAGGATGTGGCCAACAGGGCGTTAAACGCGACACACCACAAGAAGGCTGCGCCTCCCACAGAAAGGCCCGCTCATGCACTAGCTGTAGTGGAACGTCTGTCACATTCCAGATACCAGATAGAGAAAGGGAGCTACTACTGCGAGTCTGCAACCCGCGTCTCTTCTTCAATTAATGCGTTCATTTTCTAAGGTATTCCTTGTGCCCTTCTGTTTCTTTACTTCTTTAATCAAGGGAGGACTTAGCTTTCAGTTGCACACGTACAAACTGTCTGGCCTCATTTAATAAGTTTCCAGCGATCAAATGGTGAAGTAACTGCCTGGATTGAGTGTTAGACGACTGTCATGTTTGATAAAAATCGGTGGCCAAACTCAATTTCTCCATTCATTCCCATCTTGTGGATCGTTCTTCTTACACTCGAAATCTTCTTGGCAGGTATTGCAACAAATTGTCCTCTCGAGGAACGTTACTTCCGATACACTACTGAAGTCTGAAATGATTTACTTGTTGAAGCTTTCCCTCGCACGGTGTGCCCGTCCTTACTTCACACTGCTGAACAACCGTTTACGTGTACAACTCACGGTTCACCTACGCTCTATTACTTTGCTGCTGCACGACTCGTTGTATCTGGTCGGGTCTATGCGAATCATTGGTCTTGGACTTCATACATGTGATGGGGTCAATATCGAAGTTTGTTGTTATTATCTCCCCTTCAGCTTTCAACATCCTTCTTGTACTGTGACACCCTATTGGCGAGAGAATCGCTTTTACGATCGTCCTTTTTTCGGGCCGGAATCAGTTGCTCAGCGAGTTGGGAATTCGATAGACGCTCGTGGCATTCCAGATGCGACTATTACAGATTCAACTTATCGACAGACGTTGCTGATAGACTGAGCGTAGCTGCACAATTCGGTATGCACCCTAAACACTGACGGTTTCCTGAATTCACTCACTTGCTGTGTTCCACGCTTGTATTTTAACCCTCAGACCACAGATGTTGCGTGTTCATATATGAACGTGAATTTACCGAGGCAACGTAGTAATATGGGATATGTCAATCCGCAAACGCTTGTTCATTAATCATGTTATCAGCCATTGGCATTATTTCCTTGGAAAATGGATCGTGCTGCAACGTTTGAATTCATTTTTAGAATCATGTATGTTATACTGTTTCAGAATTTCCAGGTTGCCCGGAAAGGTACATGGTAGCCACAGGTGTTATTTACGTTCGTGTGACCAGTCGGGAGTCGGAAACTTGAAAAGTAGGGAAAGTGAACTGTATATTTGTTTCTTTGGCGTCTGAAGTATAAGGGACGTGGAACTGGTTGAAGATATGTGCGGCGTACCTGCTGACATTAATGCTGGAATTTTTGTGGATGAGTTCTCACGACATTTGTCATAAATCGCGGTTCCACTTTTCCAGAAATGCTTGCCTGACAAGCTTGTTTACATCATTGCACTATCCTCGCTCAACCTTCTTACGTATGGTTCCTATCCGGCAACTCGAGGACTGACCGTGAGTGGAGTGAACGATTTTAGGGTTGTCTTTGAATGTAGTACACCAAATGTTGATATTAGCCAGCACTTGGCGGAAGCCTACGGTAAGCTTCATCGCAGGCTACGGACACTGACATCACACAAAGCACTCTGAGGCTCGTAAATTCAAGTGAGTTTGTAGTGTGACGTGCGTTATAAGATGTCAGAAAATGTTTGGGAAGTGCTTTCATAGGTTGAGTCCCAGGGTATCATGCGTATTCTCCGGAACAAATGCAAACGATACATTCGTTTTGCACTAACAAGATGGTCCAAACTGCTCCGATGTTCCCTTTGCATGCTGAATGTGGATGCCACATAAAAGACAAGTCCCAATGTGCGACCAAACGCTTTTTAATATTCTTGAAGCTTGAAGTAATTTGAGTTTTCAATTACTCATGGAATTGGGCATGGCCGAACCGTGATGTACACATACGTTCCTACAGAGAGGCACGTTTCTTCCCGAAAACTTTTGGAAGCTTTCCAGGGCATGGTAAAAGATCATATAACCGTGAAGTCACTCGTCATTGACAAAAACAATGAGGGCAGTCTGCGTTCGATTGAGAAATTATGTTACGTTACTTCCGTATGCGTGACGCCATCCGAAAACATTCATGTAGATGTCATCTAATTGCAATGATCTTCAATCACCGATTGCATTCGCATTCGGTGCCTTTCTAACCTACTGGCTAAAATAAGCGAAGGGCAAGATTAAGTCACAGCGTTGTATTTTCTGTAGTGTATATTTAGGCCTGATTTGGGCACTGGTGGTCGAACAGACAAGAAATTGACGAACTAGTTTTCACAACAGTGCGCTGCCATGACACACTCTCAGTCGGTGGTCGTTTATCTTTGTCTCTCACGCAATCATACGGATGAGTACGCTCCACTTGACAACCCAGAAGTATTACTTGGATTGGAACATTCTTCTCAACTTCTTGCAGTGGATGAATCCAACTCACTCTCAGCGGACTTGTCATCTACTCGCTACTACATCTATGAGAGTGGCCGTTCGACGCTGATACAACGAGGTTCGTGGACCCAGCATGTGGGCGCCTTGACGCGGGAACATGCAGGTTAGATCCCTCCTATGTCTGAACTGTTGATTAAAAGCGACGGGCAGCAAGTAGACACAGTGGTCATCAAACCACCAACTGCACACAGTCAACACTCATTAATGACAATGACTCTTATTTGCTACTGTTTGAAACAGTCAGCAAGAAAGTCAACAAATCGAAGCTCTATTCAGGATGATTCTGATGGCCCGAGAAGCTATCTTCTGTCAACACTTATCGATTCTGCCCTATGGATTCGAACTACAATGCGTTTCAAAACACTGTTCAGAAAGCGGATAACTCATTTACACCGCGCGAACTATGCGCTTGCTCTTCTCAGTTACCTCTCCCACGTAGAATGCGTCATAGTCTGGGTAACCGTTCTCGTTTATTCGTGAGGCATAAACTCACGGACAGCTGAGAGGACCTGAGTGCCATGCGAACTCTTCGAAATAGGCCTATACGTGAAACTCGTAAACAAACTATGCAAGGCACAAGAAATGGTCCTATTGAACGTTACACGTTAAGAAAAATGTGAATTCAAATATGTATCGACTGAGAAGAAATTAGCCTCCGGCTCTTTCTACGCGAATATCTAAAAAAGGAAACTTCTTCCAACTTCCAAGCAGTTGCCAAACGACTCAACAACCAATGCTTGGTAGTGTACCACGTTGAACCACCGGACTAGTATCCTACTCTCACTACAAAACTTTCGGCAGCCATCCCTTACTGCTGACTTTTACGCACTAGATGCTGAAGACCCTTGCTGACTCTCCTAAATGTGACAGATCCAGATAGGACACATCCCGGGCTTCTCAAAGAAACGGCAGTTGGTCTGACAAAACCGCCCCACAAACCGTTCAAATGGACACTCCGGATTGATATTCTTCCCAATGCATAAAAGCAAGCCATTTTCCAGGGCGGGCTATCGGCACTCCCTGCTAACTTTGTACCAATTACTTCCACCAGTCTTCCATGCAAGATGATGAATTGTTTGCTAAAACGCGCCATCCTCAGTGAGTTCCTATAGGATCGTCCTTTAGACCTTTGTATCGTAGTTTGTTTCCTAACTGGCGTGCCAGACAAATATGCCACTCTTCAGTGATAACCAGATTAAGGCTAGAGTAACAACCTCATTTCTTCGACTTTGCCAAGGCATTCGATCCTGTCCCAGATGGTCCCCTAAGGAATTAGCTGGAGGTTTGGGGCATCCAAAGAGTAGTTCTCCGTTGGGTCACCTGAACTCTAGATAACGGGAAGTTAAAATTAAATCTGCGTTGGGCGTTTTGTCTTCCTCCCTGGTCTCAGCGGGCGTTCCTCGTGGGTTAGTGCTCGGTCTACTTCTGTCTCGCGTTTACGACAGCAACCTTTCGAAAGATATTTCCAGCGGGTAACCTACGAACAACGTCTTAGTGTGCCGTACGCGTTCATACTGGTGGCTGCTTCGTCCAGTTGAGTTAATACATAAAATATATCGGTGAGATGTACACGGGCGGAATGACGACAGCCCTCTATTTGAACCGACCAAGATACACCTATTTGCCTTCTAAAGGTGACTTGCAGAGACGTACACTTTAGGGTGATACACATCCATGGAAATATTGAGAATGCAACGAAATGTTGGAAAACATACTGATAACCATTAGTGGAGTCTGTGTTGACGGAAACGTAAGCCAACAACCATCGGACTCAAACTTGATGAATGCATATCGGTGTCCTTCGTAATCGACTTGGCATTGTTAAAACGACTCCATCCTCGTTGTCTTGGCGAAACACGTACTTCGATCTTCCAGAAACTGTCAGTTGTCAGTGGCTCGGAAGATGTATATGGATTTGTAGATTCCGACCACAATGTTTCCATTGCATTTCACACTAAACTTCGAAGTTACTGCCCAACCATTGCTGTACCTCGACGTTCACGGGTGAGTTAGCAGTCTGAATTATATGTTCAGTCTGTTCCTCTGTCAGCATTTCAGATAAAGACCAGTCGGCGAATTTTCATCCCTAAAAACGATTGCACCTGGCGTTATCACGTGATTGTTAATATCGACGGTCCATATGGAGCGGTGTAAACGTGGATGATTTGTTCCGCACTATCACTGACGGCCTGCATAACGCCCAGCTTACCGCCTTCTGCCTGCTTGGGTGTGGTCTGTTACTTGTACGCAGCTCAATGCTCACTTGTTAGACGGCCAAGGACCCACTTTTATGCGCGTTATTTCTCCCATGATAACATTGATTATCACGTGTACCACCTTAGCTACAATAGTTCAACCTTTGTGTCATGGATAATTTTGAGTCCGATGGTTGTTGGCTTACGTTTCCGTCAACTGCAGACTCCACTAATGGTTATCAGTATGTTTTCCAACATTTCGTTGCATTCTCAATACTTTCCATGGATGTGTATCACCCTAAAGTGTACGTCTCTGCAAGTCACCTTTAGAAGGCAAATAGGTGTATCTTGGTCGGTTCAAATAGAGGGCTGTCGTCATTCCGCCCGTGTACATCTCACCGATATATTTTATGTATTAACTCAACTGGACGAAGCAGCCACTAGTGTGAACGTGTACGGCACACTAAGACGTTGTTCGTAGGTTACCCGCTGGAAATATCTTCCGAAAGGTTGCTGCCGTAAACGCGAGACAGAGGTAGACAGTGTAGCGAGAAGGCGTCCAATAAAGCACAATCTTTATTGTCCAACACGCTAGTTACCACGCTGCGCACGCGCTCGCGTTTATGAGTCATCAATCCAGTCCACAACACGTCCAGGTTTCCGTTCACGCGTCGTGTGCACTTCTGCCCGGTTTACGTGTGTGATCGGCCCCTTCTACCGGGGGCTTTTTCCCCTGCCACTCCTCGCCTGTTAATCCGATCCTGTTGAGCAATAGCTCGTCCGATCGCTCTTGTTTT